>SNQJ01S0051966.1:122647-136876 GCA_010110895.2 Picea sitchensis
TGTTGTTTTAGGTGTGCGCAGAGTCGAGGGACTTCAACACGTAGATGTGGTTGAAGGTTGGCCACAAGGAGTGCGTGAAAGAGTTTTCTGAAGGACTTGAAAGTCGTGGAAAAGAACAGGAAGAGTAACGCCTTCGAAATCCATTTAAGGGAAGCACAGGGAGATTGCGTCGTGAAGTGTTTAAACAAGTGCCGCAAGTTTGTGCACGGATAGACAAGTTTTTGTGGAGGAACACTTGGTCCTTCGCAGGAATCATCAAGGAAGGACGGACGGTCAGCATTCTTCGAGGAGGATTCACGATGTTCCGAGGACCATTAGATCTAAAGGAGGTGCAGGGAAGATACGGAGATGTATTTTCTAAAGGTTCAAAGCTCAGGAGGGGCAGGACCGTAGATCCGAGTCACAAGGACCGTCGGATTTGCGCGTGGGATTGTGTATCGGGGTTTCACGGGTTGAAGCCCGTAAATTTGGAAATAGGAGTCGCGAAATCACGAAACGTGATATCCCGACAGGATAGAGGAGCAGTGTGGGGGCCACACAGGTCAGTAGCTGGACAGGTGGCATATCTTATCGTAGTTTCATGGCGAGAAGGCCCAAAACATATGCATTAGGATTCGTGATAATGCGAACTCTGAAATGTCGATGGAGTGAAGGACCGTTGGAAGTCAGAACTCACGCGTGTGTCGGAGTTTCGGTGTATCAGGGTTCGGGAGTCGGCAAAGCAAGTTGGTTGGCATCGCGAGTGGAGAAATCACAATAGAAGAAGTCCCGACAAGAGAGGGAAAAAGGTCAGCATTGACTTGTATCAGGTTTCAGTGACTCGTGGAACCTACGCTCGACCTTTGGATTCGCGAAGTCGCGAAGTCCGATCTCCAGACTTGAAAACAAAGGGGGATCCCACGAGGATTTCTGTGGGTGTAGAATTCCTGATAGGGAATTAGAAGAGCCTTAGATTTCTTCAGGTCGTGAAAGAGAGAAGATCCTGTGAGCGGATGTGCTTGCGAGCGTGCCTGCGTCAAGTGGTATCAGAGCACAGAAAGATTATTTTCTTTCTGTAGAAAAGAAGGGAGAGACTTCACCATGCCGCCAAGGAGAGATAGACAATCACCCGATCCAGAGGATAGGGAAATGCCGAGAAGAAGAGGCAGGCAGATGACTGATCCAGTTATGGAGAGAGATATGTGTGATCTATGAGCTAGACTCGAAGACATGGATACAGCTCAAAGACGCACAGTCAATGCAGGGGATATGAGTGATTCCAACAACGAAGTTGAGGTTGAACGTGAGGAAGAAGTTGCAGCTGAAGATGCATCAAATGAGTGTTTGATTAAATCTATTTCCAGGATGGGTGCAAGACCGAAGATGGACATTCCAGTTTATGAGGGAAACTTGGATGCAGAGGAGCTTCTAGATTGGATTAGATCTCTAGACACATACTTTGACTATGAAGATGTCGAGGAGGACAAGAAGGTCAAGCATGTTGTCACGAGATTGAAGGGACATGCAGCATTGTGGTGGGATGAACTACAAGCTGATAGACGCTGCAAGGGCAAGTAGAAGATCAAGAGCTGGGACAGAATGATTGTGAGGATGAAGGCGAAATTCATCCCCGGGGATTACCAAATTTCTTTGTTCAGGAGGATGCAGAACCTGAGACAATAGTTGATGATAGTGAAAGAATATACTGAGGAATTCTATAAACTGAACATCAGGGCAGGTCATCAGGACAGAGATGATGAAAAAGTTTCCAGATACATGAATGGCCTGAGATATGATATCCAGGATGAGATGAGCATGGTAACCATCTGAACGGTGGAATATGATTATCAGATGGCTCTAAAAGCTAAAGAGAAGCTGAGCCAAAAACAGAGTCAGAGGGGCAGAGGAAGAAGTCAGCCCAGAGGCAAGTCAGTTGCCCAGGATAAATATCAGAAGCCCAGGGAGGAATGGAAGAAACCTCAGGATAAAATTGAGACAGGTGGANGCATACTGAGCAGAGAGAAGATTATGCTGACAACAACACTTTTCCTCGTACTAGAGGTAGAGGAAGAGGAAGAGGTGGGGTAATCACATGCTTCACATGCGGAAAGAATGGGCACAAGTCTTATGAGTGTCCAAATAAAAAGAAGTACATTGGAGAAGCTCACATCGCCAAGGAACAGAGGCGGGATGTTGAGGTAGAAGACGTTGAAGGCGGAAGATCGTTGATGATGCGAAAAGTTTTTTTGACACGAGAGAAAGAGGTGGAAAGTTCATTCCAAAGGACCAGACTTTTTAGGAATGCTTGAAAGACCAAGGATAGGGTATGAAAGGTCATTGTAGACAGCGGTATCACAGACAATCTCGTTTCTACAGAGATGGTAGAGAAGCTGGAGCTGGAGACGATTGATCATCCGAGTCCATATAGATTTGTGTGGCTACAAAAGGGACATCAGGTGAATTTCACTAAACAATGTTTAGTTGAATTTAAGATAGAAGGATATAATGATAAGATATTATGTGATGTCATTCCTATGGATGCTTGTCATCTATTGTTGGGTAGACCATGGAA
The DNA here is from genome assembly GCA_010110895.2 of Picea sitchensis. Classification (NCBI taxonomy): domain Eukaryota; kingdom Viridiplantae; phylum Streptophyta; class Pinopsida; order Pinales; family Pinaceae; genus Picea; species Picea sitchensis. Next base: position 125,199 of record SNQJ01S0051966.1, read on the forward strand.
ATATGATAGAAATGTGATTCATGATGGGCGAATGAACACATACACCCTGGAGAAGAATGGGAGGACACACATGTTGCTTCCAATTAAGGATAAGGAGGTGAAGCTGGAAGTAAGCAACACTGTACTTCTCATGAGTGGGAAGGAAATTCTTACAGAGGTTAAGAAGAAGGAGGATCCACAGTTTATTGTGGTCAGAAAATCGAAGATTTTTCTGACTAGCACAAGAGTGGATGATTTGCCAGAGGAGATTCAAGAACTGCTAGGAGATTTCACTGATATAATCGTGGATGAATTACCCCATTCGTTGCCACCGATCAGGAGTGTGATTCGTCATGTTGATCTCATACCAGGGGCCAGTTTTCCAAACAAATTCGTGTACAGATTGATGCCGCAAGAGAATGAAGAAGTTAAAAGGCAAGTCCAGGATTTGTTGGACAAGGGTTTAGTCAGAGAGAGCTTGATTCCATGTGTTGTTCCAACAGTACTCAGTCCGAAGAAATACGGAGGCTGGAGGATGTGTACTGACTCGAGGGAAATCAACAAGATAACCATCAGGTACAGATTTCCATTGCCAAGGATGGATGATCTGATGGATTGCTTACATGGAGAAAAGTATTTTTCAAAAATTGATTTGAAAAGCGGTTATCACCAGATCCGCATGAGAGAAGGTGATGAATGGAAGACAACATTCAAAACAAATGAAGGGTTGTATGAATGGATTGTTATGTCGTTTGGCTTAACAAATGCATCGAGTACCTTCATGAGGTTGATGAACTAAGTCTTGAAGGAGTTCATCAGGAAATTATTCATTGTGTATTTGGATGACATACTGGTTTTCAGTAAAATAGCAGCGGAGCATCTGAAGCATTTGGCTACAGTGATGCAGAAATTACAGCAGGAGAAGTTGTTGATAAATATGAAGAAGTCCTCATTCATGAAGACAGAACACATTTATTTGGGGTTTGTTATTTCTGCAAATGAGTTGAGGATGGATCCAGATAAGGTGGAAGTGATCAAGAATTGGCCATCACCGAGGAATGTATTCAAGGTGAGAAGTTTTCATGGATTGGCTAGTTTCTACCGAAAATTCATCAGGAATTTCAGTGGAATTAGCGCAGCGATGATGGATACCGTGAAGAAAAGACACAAATATTTTCACTGGATAGAAGAGGATGAGAAGAGTTTTAATCTGTTGAAGAGGAAGATCATGGAACAACCAGTTCTGGTGTTTCCAGATTTCCAAAAGACATTTCAAGTGAAATGCAATGCAAGTGGATTTGCAATCGGAGCAGTCTTGAGTCAAGAAGACAGGCCGATAGCGTATTTCACCGAGAAGCTGAATGAAGAAAAATTGAAGTACTCCACTTATGANNNCATGCATTAAAGAAATGGAGGCATTACTTAATCCCAAAAGATTTTGTCTTGTACAGTGACAATTGGCCATTGCAGTTTGTGACTCAACAGGAAAAGTTGAATCAGAAACATGTCAAATGGGTTGAGTATATGCAGAATTTCACTTTTGTAATAAAACATATTTCTGGTACTGCTAACAAAGTGGTTGATGCTTTGAGAAGGAAGTGTTTGTTGTTACAGGTGTTCAAAGTCAAAACGTTAGGTTTTGATGATCCCAGGAACATGTACGTTGATGATCCAGATTTCAAGGAAGCGTATAAAGCCACTGAGAATCCAATTCTCAGAGACCGAAGCTAATGGATAGACTACATGATCCAGGAAGGATTGTTGTTCAGGGGCAATCAACTGTGTATTCCGAAATGCTCCATGAGGGAGAACTTGTTGAAGGAGAAACGCAGTGGAGGATTGGCAGGGCACTTTGGTCACGACAAGACGTTCGCGAAGTTGAATGAGTCATATTTTTGGTCGGGAATGCGAGAAGATGTCAAGAGATTTGTGGATAGGTGTATAATTTGCCAGCATTCAAAAGGAAGAAAGCAGAATGCAAGATTTTATCAACCATTTCCCATACCAGAGAGGTCGTGGGACGCGATTAGCATGGATTTTGTATTAGGGTTGCCAAGAACACAAAGAGGTGTTGATTCAATCTTTGTGGTGGTGGATAGATTTTCTAAGATGGCACACTTCATTCCATGTCAGAATACCAGTGAGGAAACTCACATTGCAAACTTGTTTTTCAAAGAGGTCATTCGACTTCATGGGTTGCCGAAGAGTATAGTTTCGGATCGAGACACCAAGTTCGTAGGGAATTTTTGGAGAACCTTATGGAAGAAGCTGGGAACTAACTTGTCATTTAGTTCATCTTATCATCCTCAGACAGATGGACAGATGGAAGTGGTGAACAGAAGTCTAGGAGACTTGCTGAGAAGCTTAGTGACAGAACACCATAGCCAGTGGGACAGTATATTACCACAGGCAGAATTTGCATACAACGATTTAGTGAATAGGAGTACAGGGCAGAGTCCATTTCAAGTTGTCTATGGCATGCAGCAGAGAGGAATTTTTGAACTGAGAGATTCAGAATAGACTGTTACTAGGAGCGCTAGTACAGAAGAATTCGCAGAGGCGATGAAAGAACTTCACAGTCAAGTGAAGGAACAACTACAGAATTCGAGCCAGGAGTACAAGTGCAGGGCATATCAGCATAGAAGACAACTTCAGTTTGAGGTTGGTGATTTGGTTCTAGCACATTTAAGAAAGGAAAGGTTCCCGAGAGGAACATATAACAAGTTAAAGATGAAGAAAATTGGGCCATGTAGGGTCTTGAAGAAATTTGGGGCGAATGCTTATGAGATTGAATTACCCGATGGGATCGGAATTTCTCCGATATTCAATATCTTGGATTTGTACCCATATAGAGTTGGGGAAGTAGAGACTGGAACTGAGCATCCAGTGATCCAGTGGGCGAAGCAGATGCCAGTTGCAGAAAAGCCTCATATGGAATGCATACTGGACAAAAGAATTGGCAAGAAGACCAAGAGGAAAGAATACTTTGAGTATCTGGTCAAATGGAAGAACCATCCAGTTGAATATGCCAGCTGGGAGACTGAAACAAAGATACAGAAGCATGGACAGACCGTGCAGCAACTCATGGATAGGATTCCATGAAATTTTTCAAGCAAGGGAGTATGATGCAGGAGCATCTCCCACATCGAGCGAGCCAGTGCGGAAGCCAAAGGACAGTTGGACAAGCGCCAGCACACATTTTGAAATTTCCTTGAAGTTGTTGCATGATCTTAAATGAGCCATTAAGAGAAGGTGCACTTGTATATTGTAATCGGACCTTGAGCCTTTAGCTCTCGTCCTTAGTAGGTAGAAGGCATTTAAAGTAGTTAATGCAGGTAGATAGAATTTAATTCTAGATTAGACTGTTTGAGAGCGCAAGAGGGAAACAGGATATAGACACCCTCATTGTGCATTGTAACATGATTCTGAGCATTGAGAGGAAAATCTTGCAGAGAGTTGTGTAAGAACACCCATGTACAGACATTTGAATTAATAGAAAGAGGTTGATTCAAATTCATGGTTTTGTGTTGTTCTCTGTGTATTGATGTTATGCCTATGAATGTTTGCTTCCTATTATACATTTTCTTTTATGTGTTGTGTATATGATTTCATGTTTAAGTTGAAGTCTGAGAGGAAGTAGGAATGAGTTTCAATTGTTTCTCTGCCTGAGCCAGAGAATTCCTGCAAGGAGTGCAGTCGAAGTGTCCGCAAGGAGTGCATTGATAGAGGGTTCAGATAGTTTTACTTTTTCTCTCATTCTGCAGAAGTGCATATAGGCACAAGAGCCATGCAAGGAGTGCGTAGGCCGAGTGAAACTTCAGGGTTGCGAACCTGAGAGAATTTTTTAAAGACTGTTGTTGCAGGTGTGCGCAGAGTCGAGGGACTTCAACACGTAGATGTGGTTGAAGGTTGGCCACAAGGAGTGCGTGCAAGAGTTTTCTGAAGGACTTGAAAGTCGTGGAAAAGCTTAGGAAGAGTAAGGCCTTTGAAATCCATTTAATGGAAGCACAAGGAGCTTACGCTGTGAAGTGTTTAAATAGGTGCCACAAGTTTGTGCACGGATAGACAAGTTTTTGTGGAGGAACACTTGGTCCTTCGCAGGAATCATTAAGGGAGGATGGATGGTCATCATTCTTCGAGGAGGATTCACGACGTTCTGGGGACCGTTAGATCTAAAGGAGGTGCAAGGAAGATACGGCGACGTATTTTCTAAAGGTTCAAAGCTCAGGAGGGGCAGGACCATAGATCCGAGTCACAAGGACCGTCGGATTTGTGCGTGGGATCGTGTATCGGGGTTTCACGGGTTGAAGCCCGTAAATTTGGAAATAGGAGTCGCAAAATCGCAAAACGCGATATCCCAACAGGACAGAGGAATAGTGTGGGGGGCACAAGGGTCATTAGGTGGACAGGTGGCATATCTTATCGGAGTTTCGTGCCAAGAAGGCCTGAAACATATGCATTAGGATTTGTGATATTGTGAACTCCGAAATTCTTATGGAGTGAAGGACTGTTGGAAGTTAGAACTCGCGCGTGTGTCGAAGTTTCGGCGTATCGGGGTTTGGGAGTCGGCAAAGCAAGTTGCTTGGCATCACGAGTGGAAAAATCATGATAGAAGAAGTCCCGAAAGGAGAGGGAAAAAGGTCAGTGTTGACTTGTATCGGGTTTCGGTGACTCATGGAACCTACGCTCGAACTTTGGATTCACGAAGTCTCGAAGTCTGATTTCCCGACTTGAAAAGAAAGGGGGATCCCACGAGGATTTTTGTGGGTGCAGAATTCCCGATAGGGAATTAGAAGAGCCTTAGAGTTATTTGGGCCGCGAAAGAGAGAAGATCCTATGAGCGGACGTGCTTGCGAGTGTGCCTGTGTCACATAGGCATTTTGTGTTCCAAAACACATCGTCCCAATATTCCATATGCACCCAAATTGTATAAGTTTATTGTAATCAACTGATAATTCATTGCCTTGACTATTAATTGTTTCTTCTGTGTAATTTTCATATCTGATGGGGCCATTCTTGTACTTAGAAACTTTATGATGTCCACGAAGTAGTCATCCACCATTTTAACTGAAAATAGTTGTGCATCTGGTAAGATGTCATATAAATTCCCTACATCTTCTCCTGATAATATGCGTGATAAATGATTTGGTCCTACATTCAGCTTCCATGATTTCACCACCACAACCTCAAAATCATATTCCTGAAAAAACAGTAGCCATATGCATATTCTTCCCCCCAACACTGGCTTGTTCACTAAGTATTTTAGTGCAAAATAGTCTATGTATGTCTTAAAGTGAGAACCCAATAAATAATGTCTAAATTTATGTAGTGCATATACCATTTCCAATCCTTCTCATTCTGTAGTGGTGTAATTCTTCTTTGCTATGGACATCTTCCTACTTGCAAAATAAATTGGGTTATCTATGTCTCCCTCCCCTAGTTGAGATAGTATTGTTCCCAAATCTATGGACGATGCATCTACATGAACATGGAACTCCTTGTTCCAATCTGGAAAGATCAAAATCAGTGCGATCACTAGTTTTTTCTTTAAGGTGTCCAAACCCTTATGACATTCCTCGTTCCATTGGAACTTTGCTTCCTTCTTCAACAACTTTTCCAGAGGTGTTTTGATCTACGCATAGCCTTTGATAAACTTCATGTAATATTCTATGTGACTCAGATTTTCCCTTAGTTTTTCGACAGATGTAGGTGGTTCTAAATCCATAATCACTACAATCTTGGTCAGATACACTAGTAATCCTTGTTTGCAAACCACATGTCCCAACAAAATTCCAAACAATGAGAAAAAATACACTTCTTCAGATTCAGTGAAATCTAACACTGTCTACACCTATCCAACATTATCCTGAGTACTTATATGTGATCCTTCAGTATACTAAACATGGTCTAATCATCTAAGTATACCTCAAGGAGATTATGAATAAATTCCTTGAACATAGCAACCACGACTCTTGAAAAACCTGCAGGGGCATTCTTCAGTCCAAAGGGCATTTTTGTATACTGATAAATTCCCCACTCTGTCATGAACGTAGTCTTGTATCGATCTTCCTACACAATTTTTATTTGATGGTACCCCAAGAATCCATCTATGAAAGAATAGGCATCTTTCCCTCCTACATTCTCTAGTACCTCATCTGTGAATGGTGTGGGAAATTGATCATGTAAGCATGCATCATTTATCTTCCTCAGATCCACGCAAATCTTGATTCCTCCTATCTTCTTGTGTTGCACAACCATTTGACATATCCACTCTCATTCCTCCATGGGTTCAATGGTCCCTGCATCCAACATTCTGTCTATTTATTCTTTAACCTTCTCTTTGTACTTTGGATTTAACCTATAAGGTCTCTGTCGTATTTCTTAGCACCTAGTTTCAAAAGAATCTTCTTCTCGCCTAAGTCCCCAAATATCCCCTTCATTTCTAAGAATGTAGTTGAGAATAGGTCTTGATATTCACACAATAGATCTACAATATTATCCATTGTTTCACCACTCCAATAATTCCTTATCTGCGCAAACTTTGAATTCTCGGTAGTCCCAATGTTTACCTTTCACATCTTTATTGGTTGTGTGTACACATCGGACTCAAGCTCTGGCCCTTCTACTGTTAGTTCTCCTTCTATTTGAGGTAATTTCACATTCTTGGGTTCTTCTTCATCATGTTATTCCTTAGCAACATTGTATCACTCCAATAACTCATGGAAAATCATAGCAGCTATGTTCCCATCGCAGACTAGTACCACCTCCATCAGCCCTTCTTCTAAGAAGATCTTGGTTCGAATATCCTATAGCGTTGCATCTATTGATGGAGATTCATGTTCAAATGTAAATTTTACCTTGAACCGATGAGTAAACTCTTCCCAGTTGATTTTTTCTCTGCACATTTCCATCTCCAGATACTAGTTCTTCAAAATTGTATCCAGTGTATGTATAAACCTATGTATCCATTCCTCCTTCGACTTCAAGCTCCATTTTTTTATGCACTGCTCCACATGTCTTGCTGGGTCACTTACCCCTACATATTTTTGCGCAATATTTTCTACCTCGGTGTCAAATCTCACTTGCATTAGTCTTCTACACTGTGACCAGTCTTCCATTCCCTCTTTGTGTGTAGGCCACCATCTTTCTAGAGTTTCTTTTAGGACAACATCTAGTGCCAACAAAATTTTTTGTGTAGACACCTGCACCTCAAATTCCTTTACAAACAAGATTATATGATTCAATCCATCATACATAGGTGGATCACATAACTCTGTTCCATTACAGCGTAGTGCTCGGGTTATGTGTGTACATCGTCTAGCTGATACGTCATGCATCCTCTATTACCAATGCTCCAGACCTTCCTCTAAATCTGATGCATACTAACTGATACTTATCCAACTTAGTGCACATAATCATCCATCTGCGCAAACATGTTATACAAGTTGCCAATGCAATTTCCTCTTGTTGGCTCTATGTATCTCTTTCCTTTTGTTGGGTCCAATGGTGCAGTAACTTTCAAGTCTTTGAATTCAAATATCATTTCCCTCCTCTTCAGAATAATGATCGTCTGATTATCAAATTCCCATTCAAGTCCCATCAGTTTTGGATATATTTGACTATAATCCACGATTTCAATGACCTCAAAGTCTGTTTTGTTGTGCACCCCATCTATCTTCACAAGTACTCCTGTCAATCGACCAATTGGTACTATATTGTGTTGATTTGTGGGCCTTAACTGAACAGGAGACCAGATCAACTTGGTTGTTCCCATCATCTCCTAGTTCTCCATTGGAAATGCATTCACATCATAACCCAAGTCTAAATTAATGCTATCCACATCATATTCCTCAATCTACACACTTAATTTGAATTCTCCATTGGTCCTCTTTCTGCGTAGTACATGATTCACTACCCTCAATGAAATGGGAGTTTCCCTTCCTACCGTACAATGATCAATCATTTCATATAGTGAATGCAGTGAATTTTCATCTTTCATTATCTCTATGCAAATTCTCAGGAATTCTCTTAGAGTGCTTACCTTCCCAGTTGGCTTCTCTGGCACCACGCAATCATGGACATGCAACACAGATGATGTTGATGCTCCCCAATCTTTTCCAAGTACCTATTTTCTTTCCCACTAGTATGTTTCCTTTTCTTGATATAGATCAAATGTTGACATAGGTCCTGTTGACTTCCTTACCCATTTATTAGCTCGCTTTCCTCCATTCTTCGCATCAACTCCTGTTTTGGTTCCTTCATGTGTAACCACTGCTATTCTAGGTCCTTCATTGCATTTTTCGGATGATATTTTATGTACATTATGATTTGGATTTTTGTTTTGATTCCCTCTTGTCTGCCACTTCGCAAGTAGTTGAGGACAATCTTATGTCACATGGTCCAATTCTCTAAAGTATGTTCATGTTGTACACAGATTCGGGAAGTCACGGGTTAAGTGTCTTGATCTATTACAATTGTAACATATTATCGGTCCATTTCCTCCTTTACCAAAATTTCCTTTGCCTCGACCTCTGCCAAAATTTATTCTATTTCTCGGATTAAATCCTCTATGATTATTATATTGTAGACCACCTCCTTCTATCGCATAATTCTCCTCCTGAATCTTGCACATGTATGAAGTGTGTTGCCTCATCAAATTGAATGTGCAGCAATCTTTTTCTTCATGTCTGACTGACTTACAAAAATTTCAAAACAAGTTCCTTGGAGTTTTTGATACTTTTGTAGTAATGGAAACTCAGTTGGATGGTGTCCCCATTTCTTACATATTTCACAGTATCCCCCTCCTGGTAGTGGATTCACTCCAGTCATCAAATATTGCACGAATGTTGAGCATTCGTTCTTGTGATGGTCTTCAGTCCTACACTTGGTACACCAGACTTGTTCTCATTTCTCCTTCCCTTTTGTAATTTCTTCCAGTTGAATCATCAAAGAAGCTAACTTGTACCATCCCTCCACTATATCCTATAGGGTATGCTTCCAATTTCATTGCAATATCGAGAGCCTTAGGCTACGATGAAACCTTATGTTGAATCAAGGGCTTGCGTATGTGTGGTAAGATTCCAACAATAAACCATTATTAATGTTGTTGATCAGGGATCTAGAATTTCATTCTACCCATCAGATCCTTAAAACGTTGGTCATAATCTTAAACTGATTTAGTCTGCACCTATTTAATCTCCTTCAACTCTGTAATGTACTGCGACTAAAACTTTGGATTCCTGAACTCTTTCAACAATTCTTGTCTTATCTCTGCCAAAGTCTTGGCTTGCCCTGTAGGCGTGGTACTATGCAGCTTCATGTACCAGAATAATACACGGCCTCTAAATATTGTTGCCAACTACGCAATATTCACAGCCTTGTCCTGAACATTCTTTGCAACCCAAATTGTCTTGTGGAAAAAGGGATGTTGTTCAGGGTCCTCTGACCCAACTCCCTAGAACTCAGGAAGTCGAAGGGTGTTTTCTACTCCTTCCATGTTTCTTTGTGTAGTACCTCCTCTTGGCAATGTTGGTTGACGCTAAATCTGTGCACTACTTCCACTGCTCTGATTGTTGCTACTTTTTCCTCCTTTGTTAACTATAAGTGTTTTTGATAAGTCTTCAACTGTTATCTCAGATTGTGATGACGCACATAGGGTCACGGATTCGACACAGGATCCAGTCTGAGTAGGACTTAATGGCTCTTCTATTATAGGACTGGACTGGAACCCCTCTTCCTCTCCTTTTATGTGTGGTATCTCCACGATTTGGACTATTATGCAAGGTCCTCTCCACTCTAGCTCATTGTGCAGCTCTCCTTTCTCAACCCTAGTCTTTCACCTCTTTTACCTCCTTCCACTATGCAATACCCCAAACTCGTTTTCTTCCTCTGATACAACCTCTTCAGTTATATGCATCCTCAGTCCCTCCCTTCTTTCTTCATTGCTTCCTTCACTTTCTCTTGTCCTCATACTATCCTCTTGTCATCCCTCAATTCCCCTTTGTGTGTGAGCCCCTTAGCAGTCGAACTCCATTGTCATCACGCACTTGTCACAAAACAACATCTCTATCCATGTACCCAATGATTTCATGAACCTTATGCACGGACCTTTGAAGAAGTCCCTTTCTGCAACATTGTATGACTAGGTACAATCTACTGCAAATTCTGTAATATATCCTCCTAATATACTATCAACCCAGAAATCAATTGCATGAGAAGTTTTATTACTTACAGAATTTAGATTTCTTACCAACTGAGGGGTCCAATTCCTCGGTGCTACGGTTCAGTACCTTCCAGTATTCTCCACTAATATTTCTAACCACTCGATCAAAATAATCGAAAATTCGTAAAAGAAAAATTCATGCAGCTCTGTGTACACATACCTTTGCATCCATTTCATGTCACTCATTCAAGTTTTTTTGTTATCTTTCTGAACAAACTCTTATTCCTTCCCTTCTAGCCATTCTGATATTTCTTTCTTAGTCGGACTCCAAAACATTCCCTCAATCACAGATTTTGGGTCCCGACAACAAAACCATTTGTTGGTGCACTAGTGTAAGACCCTAGGTTCAAGTTATATTAACCAACAAAACACTTCAAATATCGGCCCTTTCGGCATCACCTGCATGCAAGTGAAGTCTTACCCGAGGAAACTATTGGGGCTACATGAACTAATTTTCTGCAGTAGTCAGGGAATGGGAGGTGATCATCTTATTCATTCTTACTTACCAGTTATGTGTGCGTTATTTTGTATTTGTTATTCCTCAGTTACTTAGTGAATGAATTTATATATTACCATTATACTTCAACTTGCAATAAACCAAGTACTATAACATTCATAAATATTGTGCAATGATCACACAAAAGACAAATCTAGTATAACATGCATCCAAAAAGTATCCATGATCAATCACATAAAAAACAAGTAAACATTGTAGTTAATGTGGTTCACCCAACTTTCGGTTACATCCACAATGGATGGATTCTTTATTATTCTTTATGTAATTGTCTTAGGCTTGCGCACTATGTTTACAAAGATACATCATGTTATCTTTTCCTTCATCTAGTCTAGTCGCTCTGTAGTGAAAACCTCTATCTCTGCAACATCTCCCTAACATTCAGACATAGACTCAATAGTACCTCTACAGAACCCCTATTCTAGCATTCTTCTCATGAAACAAGAACTCTCAACAGTGCATCTAGAGAAAAGAACAAGAGAACCCATATCTTCCCAACCCATAACATATCTATACATGAATTCTAGGGCTTAAAACCATACTTTTCTCATCCCAAAAACCCTATTACAATTCATGACAACTCAAGTTGGATTACTGAGAGGGGGGGTGAATCAGTAATAACGTAATTATAATTATTTTTCTTCAAATTTTATATCAATGTAGAATTATTATCCAATAATGAGCAGTAATAAATAAACAATCACACACATACACAGTACACCAGTGTTTTATGTGGAAACCCAAATCGGGAGAAAACCGCGGAATGTTTTTTCTTATATGTCTTGAAAAATTACATTCATTGGAAGCACCAACCTCCTTTGTTTTCCAGCTGCAATTGGAAGGAGGCTTCAACCCCATAGTTTCTCAGGCTACAACCTGAGGGAAGCTCCAACTCCCCAAATCTCTGGCTACAACCAGAAGGAGGCTACAACCCCCAATGTTCTCCGGCTACAACCGGAAGGT
>SNQJ01S0051967.1:0-33834 GCA_010110895.2 Picea sitchensis
AGATTGGTAAAAAGAAAGCAAACTTGTAACCTTTGGCTCTAACACCTCCAATTTAGGCACCTCGTTGAATGGCTCCACAATATACATAGTAGATACAATAGGTTTCAAAGATGTTGAATTAGATGATTTATTCAGAACCACATCCTTAAAAGAAACAAATTTTTAAAATGATAGACCTTCTTTTCCTGCCACTCCTCCACACAAATGCAATACCAAGATAATGGTTAAATGTTTGCAAATATGATAATTAAAAATATGGGATAGATCCTCCATGTGTTTACCCTCATAAAAGAGATGTTGCTAGGAAATATGAATCCCTTGTCAAAGTTCCAATCTCTTATTTAAATCCACCACATAACTGGTAGAATTCACCCACATGCATAAGGTTTTCCCATAGAGCTATTCAATTATAATTTAAAATTCGCCTCTGTATCAATATCTGCATCAAAAAATTGTTGAAAAAAGCTTTCTTGAAGAACTTGACATGCAATTATTTCATCAGAGACATGCTATGTAATTTTCTTATGGACGAGGATTTCATCAAATGCTTTGTGAACATACGTTTTGTTAAACACTTGGCATACAACCAATGTATTGTCTAGGATTTCGACTAGATTAAACTTGTGTTTGAGAGGAATATATCCTTCCTATATGAGCTAGGGCATGAATAAATAAAGCATGAATCCATATGCATTGGTCCTCTAGAAGGCTGGTATTGAAACATCATAATGTTTTCTATATTATGTTTTTGTGATAAAATCCCATCCGACACCATAAAGGTCACAAGAGGAATGCTGGGAAGATTTTGGAGCTTTTCCATCAACTTGTGGAAATGAATATGATCCATATCTTCCATGGATTTGAAAATTTTAAGAAAATTTTGAGTGCATCCATGTTGTGGAGGCATTGTTTTGAATTTTATATTCATAGAATCATCATGGATCATAGTTCCACTGGATTCTACCAAGCACGCCTGAACAAATTCAATATTGACAAAAGTGATATAAAAACTACGAGCAGACAAAACTTAACCAAGTTCATGAATGAATTTATGTGGCCTTGTAATGGAAATAGAAATAATAGGGCATAGTGGGGTTGTTGATTGACAGAAACTGAATTCATTAATTCCACACACACACACACACACATATGAAAAAGTTGGTTTAAAGGGCATCCTGTCACGTCCCCACAATGTTCCTTGCAGTCCTGCACCTCTTGAGGGTGTGCAACACCTCGATGTTGCTCACTTGGTTTCTTGGAAACACCAAGGTTACTTTATTTGGACTACGCCCCTTCACCTAGAGCATACCCATACTCCATTCTAGTCTATCGACTAGTCACACAACTACTCTAGTGTAACTCTTGTATACTTAGACAATTGTTAACTTATGAACACTTAGTCATATTTAAGCGTACATTCATGAACATGAGAAGCCAAGAGAACAATATCGAAACAAAAAAGAGAAACATATATATATTGTAGGAGACACAAACCGTGCCTATCACTCGGCTAAGTCTTTGTTATTGCAAAACACTTACAATATGAGCACTATCGACTCAGTTTACAAATCCGACAAAGTCACATGACTCGCCTCACCTCACCAAGACACTCATAAATAGATTCGTCACACCAAGAATATTTGTCGCAATCGTCTTCACAACCTCATGCAGTGCACCTTAGATGTTCCCTCAACCGCATAATTTTTGTCTCTTCATTTCCACAAACTTCACAGATTTCGGTTTTGCCTCACACATGCCTCTAACAAACCTGCATTTACATAATTCCCCAAAATCAATCCAAAAGAATATCTCCCAAATCTATCCACTGAAACCACATAGGGAAAGCATAAATCCTCCCAAGTGGAGAGACTTGGCTCCTTGAGGAAGCTCACCCTCTTCGTCTACCTCATAATGCCTAACACATGGCTAAGTCTAAGTATTGCAAAACTTACAATATGAGCACTATCGACTCGGTTTACAACTTCGACGAAGTCACATGACTCGCCTCACCACCAAGACACTCATAAATAGATTCCTCACACCAATAATATTTGTCGCAATCGTCTTCACAACCTCATGCAGTGCACCTTTATATTATGTTCCCTCAACCGCATAATTTTTGTCTCTTCATTTCCACAAACTTCACAGATTTCGGTTTTGCCCTCACACATGCCTCTAACAAACCTGCATTTCCATAATTCCCAAAAATCAACTTCAAACAAGATCTCCCAAATTCATCCAATCGAATCCACACATAGGAAAGTGACAACCTCCCAAGTGGAGACTTTGCCCTCGAGGGAAGCTCACCCTTTGTCTACCTCATAATCATAGATCTCTTCTTGCTCTTCTTGTATTCCAAGTTTCCTTATTGTTTTTTCACTCTCTTTCCTTTATAGGTGCGTATCCACCTTGTCTCTTTTCCCATGGGTGAGGTGACCCATTGATTCACCAAGTTGCACCCCTTCGCAAGGTTGGGACAAATCCTCATATGGGCTTGTTCGGGTGGCTTTCTCAGTCAACCCACCGAATGCTCTATTTCTTCATATCTCCAACCCATTGATTTGTCTTTAACCAACTCATTGTCTTGGGTGTGCATGCCCCTTAGTGATTCAGTCTGACTCTCCTAAGTGCACCCCATATGCCTTAGCTAATTTTCCCTTCATTAATGGAGCACCCAATTCTTTCCCTCAACCCTTCATCAAATCATTTGTCATTTGACTTGTGTCGCAAGGAACCTTGGATGGATTTTCCCCTTAGCACGTCGCATGTTCAAGAAACCTCAAATCTCCCCTATATGAATACTTCCATCTCCTCATTTGCATCTGCCTTTTTTGCCCTGATTCCTTCATTTCATTCTCAGAAGTGGAGGTGCATCTACACCGATATCAACAAAGTTGCATGGCCTTACATCCCCCCCAACTCAAGTTGTTGTCATCCCTCAACAACATCCATAAAGTCCGGCAGATATCCAAGTATTCACCCAAAATAGTGTTCTATAATTAAATATGTTGGAACCCCAAGTTTTGTGCCAATTGAAAACCCAAAATTCTGCCAAAGTGGAAACCCCAAGTTTCCAACTTGCAATATGATCATCTACAACCTGTGAAACCATCCACACTACCCTCTCCCCAAATTTGTGTGCAACCAAACTATCTGCAACAATGGAAAATCGTCTCCTTCCCAACTATGTTTGCAATGTCTAAGCTACCATCGTCTCCTCATGATGAGATCACTCTCCATTTTTCACACTGCTACTACTAACCCTCAACCAAAACTTCAAAAATGTTTAAATGTTGAACTCCTCATGGCTCTCTGTTGTGATCATACTTGAACCAACTCTACCATGTTTATGTACATTGCACGCCTCAAATCCTGCATTGGTTGGGTAGCTAGTCCAACCATCATGTCCAATACTTGAAATGTGCAACACCATGCCTGAACTTAGTCTTTTATGTCTGCATCTCTGTCACTCTATCCAAATCCAAAGACTAAGGAAAGTCTCACTCCTGTTCTACTATAGTTTCCATTCGTCTACCATTTGTCAAGAAGATCCTCCCCCAATGTTTAAGTGTTGCACTTCAAACCTAGTGGTGTGTTTGTAATATGACTTCCTTCTATAATTAAGTCCATCTACAAAAATATCTCGTAATTTTCAAGGAGAGGGGTCAAATTCTTCACCTTTTGTTTCTACTCATGGAGTCACCCCCAAAGCAAAGCCTTCATATGCAACAACTCTTGACTCCATTTTCTCCTCCCTGCGTATAGTTAGCCAACTGGACCCAAGAACCCATTATCCCATCTCCTTTGCCTCACTACTTCATCAATTGGACATGTTGTTGCATCTACCTCTATGCCTTAGAATGGTTAGGCTTCACCCCCAACCAGTATGCTTGAAGTAAGAGAAACACCCATGTCCAAGTAATATCTTCATGCTACAATCTTCATGTTCGCACAATCCTCCAAACAAGACAAGTCTCAACTCAAATTTCGGGCCACAATTCTTCATAACTCAATATATGCAATGAGGGATGACAATCATTTATTTTACCACTTCAACCCAACACCCAACAATTAGCTCAAAATAAAATCACTTTTATCTACTAAAACACAATTGAGTAATCAACTAAACATGCAAATAAAAAGAAAAACTAGAAACCAAAACTCACCTGCACAAGAAACCAATATTTTCAGTTATAAACCCCCGTAAAACCTCCCCGAGGGAAAAACTATCCCTAAGATGTCTTTATTAAAGTCAAATCGTGGCTCTCTTTGTATTAGGAAATTGGTCTAATTAAGAGAATATACATTTCAGCCACAAACCCCACAATGCATGCTTCTATAATGACCGGTAACAACACTTTTCTTCCTCAGGTGTACGTGCCTTTCCTTCTTCAAAATCACATGCACATACACAAATATCTCCATTGAAACACTATGTATATACATGGAAATATTGTCCAAACACTTTCGTACAACACTACTCTTTCCTTTTATATTTTATCGATTGAAACCCACCTGTGATTGCCTCTACTACTCTCTCCTTTTTGACCTGTATGATCTCTAGATAGATGTCCTTCTGGCACCTATCCAAGATCTTGAATCACGGGTCCTTCTTGATCCAACTCTCTACATCAAAATTGATGAAATCCCTTTTACTCAATCAAGAGACTTCCTACCTTGTGTAAGAAAAAATTCTCTTTCCCTTCTACACTCTCACTCAGAAAAGTCCTTCTTTCATATTTTGACCTTGATCTCTCACTAAAGTCTCTATGTTGACTCCCTCAAAACAAGTCTCCCACGAGTGTATCTCACACAAGTCTCTTGACCTTGACCTCTCGCGAAAAGTGTCTTCCTCTTTCTCCCTAGCCTTGTTTTTATAACCATGAGTTATAATCTATTTCCCAAAGTGATTGATGCTTGAGATTACTTCTCAATGCTCACTTAAGATTTACATTCTAAGATTACATGTAATCACTTTTATCACTTTCCTTAAATAACCCAATTAACTAATAAAAACACTTTTTACTTTTAATTAGTTCCTTTTAACTAAAGTAAACTCAAGGATATAAGCTGATGACTTCCCAAGATGCTAGACACATGCCAATGCTTAAGTAATTTTCCTTGTCTCATGTCACTACTCAAATCAACACTCTTAGTGAGGAAGGTACTTCTCCCACTTTGTGTTGGTGCTATCTTAGCTACCAGATATTCTACAATTCCCAGTCTCTAATCCACCTGATTGGCTTCTTCCTTTGACATTTAATCTATCCCTGCCATCTTCAAAAACTTAACTTTGATCATGCTCCTAGACGCCTCATTCTCCTAAGCATCATGCATGTCCATATCGTACTACAGTCCTTCTTGACAAACTTGGAAGGATTCTCCTTACCACCTAAACCTAAAGGATAACTCCCTCTAAGTTTCTCAACCCCTTCGAAGCTCCTCTCTTTGTCACACTTTGTTTCTCACTAGTCTTGAATAAGATGGCCCTTTAGCCTATACAATTTTCTCTCTCTAAATCCAAAAACAACTTATTTTTGTGACATAGATCATCTGGGATTGATCAACGCCTTTCCATCCTAGAACACTACATGTCAAAATTTTCTCAATCAACGACTGAACAAATTCCTCTTGGATTTATGGAACTCCATAACAAATTACCTCTAATGTGCCTCCTGAATCCATCCAAAATGGCACCATTCCAGATCCCTTCACTACGTGCTTGGTCCCCATACCAAGCTCCACATGCATCTCTGATTAGGACTTATGAATCCCTCAAACTCGCGGATCCTATCATATTATGTGGTTCCATTATCTATCAACCATGCACTAGCTGATATGGTTCCCAAGGAAGTCTGAAGCATAACTCTGTATTTTCAAACTTTTGCAAAATCCTATCCATTTGGAGCCTTTGGCTTCCACATACCACTGGGTTGTATTTCCATTCTCGTGGACATTTACTTGCATAATGCCCAACCAGGACATGCAGTACTTGACTTTGCTCATGTCCTTATTCTTGTTGTATTGAGAGGTAGACTCTCCACTTGCAATCTTCTCAAAATTGAGCTTCCTTTCTTGGTTGGCAAGAGAAAGATTCTCATCATTCTTGTGATGACCTCCATTCAGATATTCATCCCAAATTTCCTCCTAAACGAAGTCATCCCACAAGCTTGACCAATTAGGAATCTTCTCTCGTGCCATGATTCCTTAGATGAATGATGTCCAATCCTTCCTGAATCCCTTTGAGTCAGGCCGGGCCCTCACCAACTTCAAATCATCCACTATTTCCTTGATTGCAACTAGTTCATCTCAAACCTGTCAGATCTAGGTGATATAAATTTTCACTATATATGATCCTCTCATCTTCATGTCCCATAGCTTCTCTCTCAACACCATTATGTGATTCTCATTCTTTCTCATAATAAACACTTTAGAGCCTCCCACATGTCCTTGTCATTTCTCTTTCCTCGGGAGAAAATGGGGATTAGGGTGATCCCTCACTCCATCTAGAATGATGTGGTTGGATTTCACATCCTTCTAATGATGATGACTAGAGCTATTGCATATGTTGGTGGAGTTATCTGAGTATTAGAAAATTCCCAGATCCATTTCTCCATCAACACCAACATGACCCTCTTTCCAAGGACTATAGTTGGAAATGCCATCCAACCTATCCTCGAATCACAATATAGTTTCCATCTCCAAGATCTGATTTGATAACCTTCTGTTGAAATTGCACATGTATTGTCTTATATGACCTTGTGCGCGACTCACCACCGCAACCCGTGTATGTACACTCCTGTCATCACTGCAACTTGAATATGTATGCGATCAACACTGCACTTAATGTATGTGTGCAACTGCCACCAATGCAACCTACATATGTACATGACTTTCACCATCATACTCGTGTACACCTTCTGCATACACCAAAAACCATTGTTTTTTCCTCAATGCTACTAATTCCTTGAAATTCGTCCATTGATTTCCACCTACTAGTTACCACTCTGATAATATTTTCTGCAAAACCTGAGATTGAATTCCTCTTGAGAAGTTTTCTGATACCATGTTTATTTTATCACTTCAACCCAACACCCGACATTTAACCTAAAATAAAATCACTTTATCTACTAAAAGCACAACTTAGTAATTAACTAAACATGTAGCGGAAGCATAAACTAGGAAACCAAAATACCACACACAAGACACCAATATTTTCGTGTATAAACCCATGGAAAACCCCTGAGGGAAAACCAGTCCCAAGATGCTTTTATTAAGGTCAAATCGGCTCTATAATAGGGAAAATGGCCCACTAAGAGAATATACATTGTAGAAAAACTTAGAATGCATGTGTCAGACGCACTTTGTACCAACACTTTTCTGAGGTTTACACGCTTCTACAAACCTATGTGTACATACACGACGCCTCCATTGAAAAAATCACACATGTACAAAAAAAAAATACTGTACATGCACTTCCATAATCTTCTACTCTTTCCTTTGATATTCTATCAATTGAAACCCACCCATGACTTTGCCTCTCCTCTCTTCTCCTTGACTTGTATGATCTCTAGATGGACGCCCTTTCTCCACCTATCCAAGATATACTTGAATCAAGGTCCTTCTTGATCCAACCTCAGACAAGACCGGATGAAATCCCTTCACCCAATCAATGTATGAGATCTCCTCACTTTTGTGTAAGAAAAAGTCCTTCTTGTTATCTACACCTTCCACTAGCAAAGTCCTTTCTTTATATTTATGACCTGATCTCTCTCACAAAATTTCGTATTTTATCTCTCACCAAAGTCTCTTTGTAATCTCCCTCAACACAAGTCTCCCATGGGTGTATCTCACACAAGTGACTCCTCAAGAGTGTCTTCTCATTTTCCCTAGTATTGTTTTATAACCATGAGTTATAATATATTAAATTCCAAAGTGATTGATCAATATATTACTTCTCACACTCACTTAATATTTACATTCTAATTAGTTTTATCACCTTCCTTGAATAACTCAATTAACTATTAACAACACTTTTACTTTAATTAATTCCCTTTAACTAAAGTAAACTCAAGGATAGAAGACTTTCAATGACTTCTACATGCTAGACACATGCCACTGCAGTATACCTCGTATGGGATGCTACCACTAACATCAACAACACCTCCACTCCTCATACGCCCCAACGAGCTGTCAAAAGTGCTCTAATAGAATGAGTCACCTAAAAGAACTTCCATGACTTAGTCATCACATTCACACTAATACTTTTTCCAACCTCAACCAATGACCTTTGTTGGATCTCTGAGTCATCACACAATCATCCATAAGTCACCAAGGTGTGCTCTTCCTCATCCAATGTCCCATACCAAAGGAGAGAGAACACCACCCACGCCAGGCGTATTTGCCCCATTAAGGTTGACTGTCAACAATTCTTGGTCGGCTTCTTTGTTGACTCCATCTATCTCTTAGAACAAAACTTCCTTGCACCTACTGCAATCATCCAATATTTAATCAAGGTGTCAAACAACCGGCTAGGCACCAAACACCATGGCACCTCACCCATCCTCTCAAACTCAACACATACAAAATTTACTTCCCACTTTCTCCGCAATGACCTATCCAATGCACGTCATCAAAGAGTTAGGCAACTCCCCAAATCCACCTCTACAACTGCATTTGAATTTTGCTAATCTCACCACATGACTCATCCAAGTAGTTCATCCTAATATCTCTACACATTCACCCAACCAAGGTGTCCCAACTGCTACATGAATTATTTGAATCTACACTACTTGAGTCACCCTCAAGTCTGTCAGTCTTCACTGAGGAAATAGAATGCACTTGAACCACCAAGTCATCATTCGACTTCCCTTCAAAGAACCCGTTGCAACACTTAGGAAATGAAATAAATAAAACCAACCATATTCCTTTCTCAATGACATCCTTCTCATAGGCAACCATTTTCTAAGTTTATTGTCTTGGAGATTTACTTGCCCAAGAAATCGACTCTTAGAATGAACTCTCCTTGATCATTGTCCGTAGCTCCACAAACTTACAAGACCTTCGCTACAATACAAGGTTGAGTCCATCCATACACTTCACAAATTTTTCTAAGTCCCAAACTTCACATGCTTCCAACTGAATTCATCTCCAATGTATTTTCATCTCTGCACCTTGACTGCTTCCACTTCAAGGTACCATGCATCCACCAACTGACATTTCCAAGCTTCATTCTATTGCTAGCCGATTGCTTGTAACTTTGCAAAGAGCTTACTTCTATCTCTCAATGTTAAGGCCTACCCATTCATCCAACAACCCAACTCAACTCAATTATTGTTCTTAGCGATGCATGGCACAAAGGCATCTTTATGGAAACATGTCCAACCAACTACAATAAGCCTAGCTCGCCTTAAGGTCTTAATTATCGAAACCAATTGTTTCACCTTGTTGCAACCCATAACTTCTCCCCATCACAATAACTTTTGTGATCACCCTCTACATTTAACTTTTGTGATCACTTATGTGGTTATATCTACGACAAGTCGACTAGTACATACGGAAAAATTCTCGACGCCTCTATTTGGTAACGCTATGGACAAAATTGGCCATACCGTCGAAAAATAGAGGATTTTTTCCATTTCTCGGCTAACGCTAGACGCAAGCGATGTAATATAAACAGATGTCGCAATAGCAATGAAGACGTCGCTATAGTGACATCATTGGATTGACGTCTCTCTTGTGATGTTGGAAAAATATTCGTCACAGTTGCAACGTTATGGAAACTAGGTTTTCCTCCTCCAAACAGTCACCTAGTATTTGACCAAATCAAAATTGACTTTTTCAAATACTAGATGACCATTGGAGGGGGAAAACCCAGTTTCCACAACGTCGCAATTGCGACAAGTTTTCTATAATAACAACACTTCAAAAATGGTTTGCGGGTCTTCTTGGTGAACAAAAACATGTATTTTTTTCAATATATGTCTATAGGGAAGAATGTCAAAAAACGTTAGAGCTGGGAAAAGAATTAAAGAGGAAGGGTGACTATGAATTTTATTTCCCTTGCAAAAAATTGTTGTACTAGACGTCTCGAAAGAGTTTTAATAGCATCAACTAAAAAACATTGTAGAAAATATACATTATTGATGAAGGATCGAATGAATATTGTCCATGGTAATTAGCTATATATACATTCATTATATGTTTCAATATTTATTGTATTCTCAAACTTTTTATATTGTTTTATACATGCACTATTTTTCATGATTGTTTGTAATATAAAGTTAGATTTGCCCCCCAACTTTATGCACAAAGCACCAAGTAGTAGCGTAAATGATGTTAAAATCGATGAAGAACTTGAAGTAGATAATGAACATCAAGTTAATGATCCCATGGAAGTAGATGACAATAATAACATAATTCAAGATGATGGGACAAATAAATGATTCACATATACTTGGTCATCTAGATGAGGGATCATAGATAGTAGTTGATGGTATTTATGATGAACCCTTGATTGAAAAGGCAAATAAACTAGTACTTATAGGGTCAAGAGAAAATATTTTCTCCACTAAATTGTTGTTGGTGAACTTGCTACTTAATCATTTGTTGAACACTCCCCTTGTATGACAATGCATCCTAAGGTATGTAATATGTTTCTTCACATCTACATAAAGGTTGAATTTTCCCATTTTTTAGTTTTTAATTAATGTGTAAAATAAAATGCAATATTTTACAATTACTATTATTTACATTAACTATTTATTTTTATGTTTTAGATTGTTAGGTGAATTTTCTCAAGTACCCCTCATCAAACATTTTACATCGCATATCGAGATTTACATGCCATTGGCGAAAGACATTAGAATGGAGTATCAGCATAGATGCATGTCCCGATGATCATATTATATATTATGGGATAACATGCTAAAAAACAAAATTCCCGGTATGTGGTATCAGAGATATCGAACCCATCAAGTAACAAAATGGTCCCTCGAAGGTTCTCCGACATATTCCCACAATTCCACGCTTGGTACGACCGTTCAGGTGTCAAATCATAGCATAGTTTATGGATTACCATGTACGAAAGAGAATTGAAGATGATGTTCCTCGAATGTTTGCGTGATGTCAGCAATTTATGAAATTGTTGCAAATGGACACTTACGATCAACCCTCAGAATGCTGGGCTTCATTAGTAATTGATGGTGTTAATCCATTTGGAGAGTGTCTATCATTAACGTTGTGGCCTATTTTTGTTATCAACAATAACATTCCCTCTTAGATGTCAATAAAGAGGGAAAACACAATGTTGGCAATGATTATTCCGGGTATCGGTTTCTAGTATTAATTTTGAATTAAATTCTTTCATTTCTTCTTAAGCACCGAAAGTTAAATATATGAATGTGCATATCGAGCCTCTTACCGACGAGATACTAAAGTTATGGGAGGACATCACCATGTACGACATCCATGTCCACCATGCGTAAGAGATTCTCAATGTCGAATACTCTATGGACAATCCATGCATTTTTCCTGACCAACACATTTTTTGGTATGTAATAACCCATATTGCACGCTTTGAATAGTATATAATTGAATTGATGACAACGCTTACAAGTTGTTTTAAACATATCAGAGGAGTATATATTATTGAATTCACATTAATCCATCCTCAAGGTAGGTCTTCAAACAAAAGGGTAAATTTGCATGCCTAGTTTGTGGTCCAAGGATAAAATATCATCTTTATCAAAAAGTTTGGGAAAGGAGGTGTTTAATGAATATAGACACTTCCCTCTAAGAACCATAAGTATCGTATCTTCACCTAAAAAGATCTTTCAATGGAACAAGAGACCGACTAAAACCACAAAGAATGCAAAACTTGCCTATGGAAGTTGACACATGAGAATTAACCTCGAAAGGTACCATTCTCGCTCTATGTATCGTAAATGGAATCATGTTTGAAATTTTATTTTAATGCATCACTTATTTTAATGCGATTTGATAAATAGTTTTGATTTTTTATGCTCACCAATGCCTGCCGTCAGTGAAGGTAGTAATAATGGGCTTTTCCACGAGGGAATGAAATGGCCGCTACCACTCAATTCATGAGGTTGCCTTACTATAATGTCCTAAAAATAGTTCATTTATTTGATACACAATGCATAATTTTAGAAAAGAAACGGGCCGCATTTACAAACATTATGGCTTAATCCATAGATGGGAAGGAGAGATAAAGAAAAATTGTCAAAATTTGTAATGACATTCGAGAATCCAATCATGCAATGCAAAGTGTGATCCAAGTAAAATATTGATGGAGACCAAAAATAACCTTCCATGGTATTAACAGAGAATCAAAGCAATAGTGTAAAAGAGATCATTCAAAAATTAAATTTCCCACGTAAGCTTTAAGTTCCTACTAAACATATAAAATATCTTAGCTAAAAAAGGTGAATTTGGTGGGGTAACACATTATTGGTATACCTTCATTGTTGTAACTAATCATTTTAGTATTCATATTTATATATCGGCCTACATACATTTTTTTGAGATTTTTATTTTTTGTCTAGTTTGGAACAAGTAACTATTTGTTTTGCCGTTTACAATATGTTAAAACTTCTATTCTCTCCCAAAACGAATTTGACAACAACACCAAAAAAGTTATATATGATCTTGAGAAATACATGAGGTAAGTATCTGAAATATATATGCAAAAAAAAAAAAAACAACTTTTTGTTGTACTTGATGACATGCGCTTTACTTGTAAAGTTTAATATGCATTTATATGTTTTATTGAAACATGTTATTTTCTTACGTCATGATCAGTAGATGGTTGTCATTGAAACAAATCCATGAAGATGATAAAGTATTGGAAGAGAGAAAATTCTTGTCTAATGTGGGAAACTGTATATAACCATTTCCAACATTTTCAATGCATGAAAACTACCCCAGTACACCCAAGTTGAGTGGAGATTGGAAAACATGTGGACCTCGTACAATAATGTTGTCACTGTAGATGTTGAGGAGGCACTTGAAATTGGCAGCTTTGCTTAAAACAAAGAGCACATCCGGCAGTTTTATGGTGAGGATATATGGTATATGAATCCATGGTGTATATTAGTCAAGATCTTCCTAAATTAGCAGAGCAAGCTAAGTGCATGGATTGCATTTGGGATGTGAAATCCATCAAAAAATTTGAAAGGGAGTAATGTTGGGGAAAGGTACAATGAAGAAAGTGAGAGGTAACTAAATTGTGGATATTTTTAATAAATATAATTTTTTTTTCGCTTTTTTGTGTATATGATCATATCATTTAATATTTATTCTTTCATCATTTATTAATATTTACCATGGTTATAACTAATATTTAATATTGGTGAATTGTGATTTTTTGATCGCTTAGTTTCAAGATTGGGATGTAACTACATTTATACATTGCAAAACAATTCGACCGGATGAAGGTGGGTTGGATTGATAGATGTAAGGAAATGTCATGGTCAGAGGGTTATCATGGAAAGAATCACCACTATAGAGAAGTCACGAATGGAGATTCATGTTACGAGATATAGGGAAATAGATTTAGCATATTGTTTGAAAGATGGAAAGGAAAGAAAATTCACCCATTTTATTCTATTTTATATTATATTAATGTGGATACAGAGGGTTTCTTTTTTTTCCATATATTATACTTTCCAAGCAGCAATTTGTTTATTATTAATTGACAAATGCATCTTTTACATGTTTGGCATACAAGGATATGTGGTGCAATGGTCGTGAATTTCTACATCAAATAATTGGATGAAAAAATAAAAACTTATGATATTGGGATAACTACAGTATTCCAAGGTACCACGTTTCTCTCAGGAGTGACACATACCGAGAATCTGAAAATAGATACCGTGGTTTTGAATGATATAATTGAGTGTGACTTAATTCCTTCAAATTAGTTTTGTTCTGATGTCAAATGGTATAGGTTACAATGCATGAACATGATGAGGAAAGTACCATTATTCAACATGCCAACGGATTGCCAATGATTAAAACAACAGCTTAAACAAATGACCGTTATGTTTTCCAAGTCAATGTGAACAAATATTTTACTCAAAGGTTCCAGTAAGAGGGATTCGCCATTTGTTGTTAGATATGATCCAAGCAGAAGGCTGCAAGAAGTATACTCATAGATGAGAAGATGATATTGAAGAAGAATTTGATGTAGACCTAGAGAGAATATAATTTATTGTGATGAAGAAGATGAACCAGCATAGGAGACAATGCTTCAGCTTCTAATGATGATATCGACTCTAAGAGTTATGCCTAAAATGACATTGATGATGATGATGATATCATCAATCCTTTCAACATTGTTTCCGAACCAGATGATGATACAGACATCAAGTTTGATGATCAAGAAGAAGATAAATGCATAGGATGATAGAAATGTTATGTTGGTCGATGAGGTATGTTACTAGATATTTTAATTTGTATGAAATATTATTCTCTTTAAATAATTTTAATTATGTGGGTTAATTACATGTTTTTAAGTTTTATTTCATTTTTGTTTTGGTAGTTTCTATGTGCATGATGATTAATAATATGTTTCTTTTGTTTTTGTTTTCTATTTTATATATTGGGTATGGGGAATTGAGATTGATGTGAGGGGTAGGGGAGGGGACATATGAGCTTTCACCTTCACATGGTTGGTCTTTGGCCTTGTCTAGTAGAGAATAAATTATTCTCGCCAAACCAAGAGAATTTCATTCATTCATCTTTATACTCAAATATCCCTCACAAACCCACTCTATATATCGCCCTTTATTCTGTCCTTGTTTCATTTTTAATTGACAATTAATTTAAAAGGAAACAACTATTAACCATTACTGTACTAGGGATAAAGTACATGATGGGAAACACCCCTGGGAATGGGGCTAACATTGAAATTTTTCAAAGTGTTTTTGCATGACATCATACATCCTTGAGTCTTGAAACCCTCCCATACCATCAAGGCATGTGTCTAGTCTAACCATGTCAAATTTTGATGCATACATGCAATATTGAAGAAATTTCAACGCTGGCCCCATTCACTAGTGCTCACTATGTGTGGTTGCTGCATTACATTTGTGGTGGTTGAATTGAAGTTCCATGACATTTCAAGAGAGTTCCAACAAAAGATTCTACCGATGGAAACAATGAATCAATATTTGACAAATATGAGACTCCCATTATTAACGTTGTCGCAAACATGGATGATCTCAAAGATTATGTGCCAAGAAATCGGGGAATCCGAAGTCTTGAAACCCTCCCATCAAGTCATGTGTCTAGTCTAACCATTGAAATTTCACGTACATGCATAGTTTGAAGAAATTTCCAATTCCCATTTGTTGCTCATTATGCTGGTCGGGTGCAAGATGGCATTTGTGTGGGTGAATTGAAGCTTCGCGACATCAAATTGACTTGGTAATTCAATAACCAAACCCTCCTTAAGTATTATGCTGGGACATCAAAACACCTAAGTATCGAACCCCATACCTTCATTAAGGAAACTATCTAGGTCTAACAATGTCAAATTTCGATGCATAATGCAGTACGCATTGAAAAGTTTCTTTAATGTTGGACCCATTCAATCGCTTCCACTGTGATGGGCTCTGTGGAAGAAATTTGTGATGGGTGTATTTGAAGTTCCATGTCAAATTTCAAGATAGTTCCGGCCAACGATTCTTGTATAGAAGGGAATAACAAAATGATGACAATGAGAGGTGTAGCATGATGAACGTTGATGCAAATGTGGATGATCTCAAATATTATGTGGGGACATCATACATCCTTGAGTCTCTTGAAACCCTCCCATACCGGAAAGGCATGTGTATAGTCTAACCACGTCAAATTTCTCGATGCATACATGCATATTGAAGAAATTTCAACGCTAATTTCATTCACTAGTGCTCACTATGCATGGTCAGTGCATGACATTTGTGGTTTTTGAATTGGAAGTTCCATGACATTTTGAATAGAGTTCCAACAAATATCTCTACAAATGGAAACAATGACATTTTTGACAAATATGAGACGCTCCATTATGAACATTTTTGCAAAAATGGACTCCATCTCAAATATTATGTGGTGACATTAGACATCCTCGAGTCTTGAAAACCCTCCCATACCTTCAAGGCATGTGTCTAGTCTAACCATGTTCTAATTTCAACACATATACACTTTGAAGAAATTTCAACGCTGGCCCAATTCACATGTCACTATGTGGTCGAATGCAAGATGACATTTTGTTGTGGGTGGAAATTGAAGCTACACATCAACTCCTAATTTGGTAATTCAATATTAAAACTCTCCTTAAGTATTATATGGACATAAAACATCCTTAAGTATTGAAACCCTACCATACCTTCATTAAGGTAATTATCTAGTCTAACCATGTCACCATGCATTACCGCACATATTGAAAATATTTCTTGAACGCTAATACCCATTCACTTCCTCACCGTATGGGTCGATGGAATAAATTTGATGGGTGTATTTTGAAGTTCCATGTCAAATTTCAAGATAGTTCCAACAATGATTCTACATAAGGGAATGGAAAATGATAACAATGAGAGGTGCAACATGATGAATGTTGATGCAAATGTAGACAATCTCAAATATTATGTGGGGACATCATACATCCTGAGTCTTGAAACCTCCCATACCGCGGACAAAGATGTGTCTAGTCTAACCATGTCAAATTTTGATGCATACGCGCACATATTGAAAACATTTCAACGCTGGGTCTCCATTCATTAGTGCTCACTATGCGAGGTCATGCATGACATTTGTGGTGGTTGGATTGGAAGTTCCACGATTTCAAGAGAGTTCAAACAAATATTCTACAAATGGAAACAACAAATAACATTTGAAAAATATGAGACTTCCATTATGAATGTTGTTGCAACATGGACGATCTCAAATATTATGTGTGTGGCATGTGATACATCGACATCCTTGAGTCTTGAAACCCTCCCATACCGCCACATGTGTCTAGTCTAACCATGTTGAATTTCTACGCGATACATGCACAGCTTGAAGAAATTTCAACTGGCCTATCTACACGCTCACTATGTTGGGTCAATGCAAGATGACATTTGTGGTGGGTGAATTGAATCTTCTACAAGTAACATCAAATAGAATTGGTAATTGAATAATCAAACCCTCCTTAAGTATTATGCAGTGACATAAAACATCCTTAAGTATCAAACCCTCCCATACCTTCATTAGAAACTATCTAGTCTATCCATTTCAAATTTTGATGCATACAATAAAGAATGTGATTGAACAATTTCAATGGGGTCGGGTCCGCATTCATTGCTCACTGTGTGAGTTCGGTGGAAGAAATTTTGGATGGGTGTATTTGAAGTTCCATGTCAAATTTCAAGATAGTTCTACTAACGATTCTATAGAAGGGAATGACTTAATGATGACAATGAGAGGTGCAACATTATGAACTTTGATGCAAATGTGGATGATCTCAATATTATGTGGGATGCCATACATCCTGAGTCTAGAATCCCTCTCATATCATTAAGGCATGTGTCTAGTCTAATCATGTCAAATTGCAATGCATACAAAAGTACATATTGAAGAAATTTCAACATTGGCCCCATTCACTAGTGCTCACTATGGTGGCCTTGGTGCACGACATTTGTGGTGGTTGAATTGAAGTTCCATGACATTTCCTCAAGAGAGTTCCAACAAATATTCTATAGATGGAAACAACAACATTTGACAAATATGAGACACCCATTATGAATGTTATTGCAAACATGGACGATCTCAATATTATGTGTGGTCTGCACATCCTTGAGTTTGGAAACCATCCCATATCATCAAGGCATTGCAGTCTAGTCTAACCATGTCTAATTTCGATGCATGTGAACAATTGAAGAAATTTCAACATTGGCCCCATCTACTACTCACTCATATGGGTCAGTAAGATGACATTTGTGGTGGGTGAATTGAAGCTTCATCAACATCAACTCTCACTTGGTAATTCAATAATCAAACCCTCCCAGGTATTATGTTGGGACATAAAACATCCTTAAGTATCGTAAATCCTCCCATACCTTCATTAAGGAAAATATCTAGTCTGTAACCATGTCAAATTTTGATGCATATGAGCACAGCATTGAAAACATTTCAATGTTGGCCCCATCTACATGGTCACTATGCAGTATCGTGAAGGAAGAAATTTGTGACAAGTGTATTTGAAGTTCCATGTCAAATTTCAAGATATTCCAACAACTATCATTCTATAGAAGGGAAATGACAAATGATGACAATGAGAGGTTCATGATGAATGTTGATGCAAAATGGATAATCTCAATGATTATGTGGGGACATCATCCATCCTTAAGTCTTGAACCCCTCCTCATAACCGCTGCATATGTTCAGTCTAACCATGTCAAATTTTGATGCATACAAAAGTAACATATTGAAGAAATTTCAAACATTCGGCCCCATTCAATTAGTGCTCACTATGCGCGGTTGCTGCATGACATTGTGGTGGTTGAATTGGAAGTTCCAAGGACATATTCCAAGAGAGTTCCAACAAATATTCCACAGATGGAAACAAAATTTGACAAACATGAGACACCCCATTATGAACGCTTGTTGCAAACATTGATGATCCTAAATATTATGTATTCGGGACATCAGTATCCTCGACATCGCATTCCTTCAAGGCGGTCTATAACCATGTCGAATTTCGACTGATACATGCACAGCTTGAAGAAATTTCAATGTTGGCCCCATT
The DNA here is from genome assembly GCA_010110895.2 of Picea sitchensis. Lineage (NCBI taxonomy): Eukaryota > Viridiplantae > Streptophyta > Pinopsida > Pinales > Pinaceae > Picea > Picea sitchensis. The sequence goes on from SNQJ01S0051967.1 coordinate 18,791, forward strand.
CAATGCTCACTATGTGGGGCCTAAGGCAAGATGACATTTGTGGTGGGTTTATTGGATGTGCCATGAAATTTCAAGAGAGTTCTCGAAAAGAATATTCTATAGATGGAAATGAAGAATGATGATACCGAGATCATCCATTATATTGAACGCTGATGCACATGCATGATCTCAAATATTATGAAGGGACATCAAACATGGTGTATTTGAAGTTTTCACCTAGGGAGTCTACTCTTTTAGCCTTATCACAATGGACCCACATGTCACTCTACCTATCCGTCAAACTCTTTAGTTGATTAAGTATACCTACATTTATTTTTCAAATAATCCAAAGAACAAAAGAACAAAGTGGGTGACCCAAAAAACAAATTTGTGGTGTTCTAAAATCTATATAACTAATATATTTTCCTAGGTAAACTATCATGAAGAACAACCATTTATATATCGATATCCTAAATATGAGGTCAAACAACCACTTGTCATTATTGAATAATTAGTATAACACAACAATGTCAAAAAATATGCACAACTCTTAACACAGACAACTTATAAAAATATGTCGTACTGTTTATTTGTTTAAATGCATGTGGATTATATAATACCTGTATGAGTTATGTACCAAGTGGTGTTAAAGTTTCCTTTTAAGAGCGATTAAGCCATGGTAGCTGAAAAGGTGTGCTACAAGAGTCGTCGTCCTTACAAAAACCACATAAGCATAACATTTGGACCTCTCTTGCTTAGCTCTAAAAGGTTGGCAATCCACCATTGAGAAGTAATAATTGGACTAGTATTAGTTTTGTCATCCAAATGATCTAAAGTTTTTTCCTATTCCACGATAAGATTAAGATGGATCATGACGATGATAACATTTATTCAACCATCACTTAGGAAGATGGGAGCACATATTTTTGACTTTAGGGTGATTTTTGAGGATGGTAGCCAATCTTTTTGACTAGAAAGTACAAAATGGATTGTTAGGTATCCATAACTCATCCAACTACCAAATATACATACAAATATGTCATTTTCTTTAGAATTTTGAAGAGGGGAATTTTGATGGTACAAAATCATGAAATCATTCCAATGGAGCCAATTTTGAATTATTGGACTCTTAAAATTATTGACCTCACAACTATGCACATTCGATAGATAGATTTGGTAAGAAAGGCTTAAATATTGGTTATCCGACCATTAGAAAAAGAGAGATTATGCGTATATGTTAAAAACCTATACACATTCCAAGATAAAATGGATACACTTGGACAAAAAATGGGCATTTTGCTTGATTTGAGGCTTAAAAAAATGGTCCATGTGACATTGCTAAAAAATTCTCCAATCGTCCACGCTACAGGCTAATGTAGTCCCTTAAGTCATAATATCAACCCAATTAATATTTCTAATGTCCTTCAAGCTCCAATAGATCTTCCAACTAACTTTCAAATAATTTTTATTTAGGAGAAGGCCAAAATAAAGAGTTCTGCAAGAGGTTATTTAGGGATTTCTAAGCACGAGGAAAAGGAAGCTTTGGAGAAGTATTTTTGCTAAAAAACAAGAAGTAACATCCTTGCAAGATATTCATATTGAGAGAGGTCAAATCCTAGTGATTTCAATATGGTATCTTCCTTTGGATCTTTTCTAGCAGCCATTGGCACATTTGAATAAAAGGTATTAAATTTAATTATAAATTTAAAGATCTTAAAGTTTGTCTTATCTATAGATTCTCCCAATTATAATTTACAAAAGTTTAGTTTTTCTATGTGAAAATTTTTAAGCCCATACAAACCGCAATCACACTTCAAAACCTATTATCGTTGAGCATTCCAACAACACCAAGCACCTCATATATTTTGACCAAACTAAAATATAAGCCGAAATTGAACACTATTTGACTAGGATCATTAGAGAAGCTATTGAAATTGAGAAGTTATTTTCTTTTTACATTTTCACTCCCTATTTAACCTTCCTCACCCCCTTTCCTTCATTCAAATTTATTCATTAATTTGTACCCTATTTTTTTCATTCTCCTATTGATTCCTCTATGGTTTGTTGGTTGCTTTCCTCACTTGATGCCATTTCCTTGTTTCTTTTCTTCCCCTTCCCCTTTTTCCTTTACTTATATTTGTGGAAAAAATTATACATTTTTCAATAGTTAACTTTATTTATTTTTACTTTAATTATTCTGCATTGATACCTTTGAATTAAAATTATTATTAACCATTTCGAACCTTAATTTTAGTATCATTATTATTGTCTTACTATTATTTTTATCTCTTAAGATTGTACCTAGCAAGTGTAGAGGTATGCAACATGTATGAGTCCAATGTCTTGCTATCACATAATCAAAATCAATCGAAATCAACACATTGTTAATTATTCCTATTTTAAAACTAATGTCCAAATACAAACTTGATTCGTATTCCTTCAACAAAAATCCATTCAGTGCTTTCATAAACTTCATAAAATTTAATCTTGATAAATAAGGTATGTTGAGTGGTTTCTTGAGCATAGTCCATTCTCTAACTTAAATATTGTCATGAATACATCTTTTGATACATCTATAATTATGTATCTTCAACTGTTATAAGAATGATTAGATTAAAATAGAAAAGCTTTAGCGATAATTTAATAATATGTCATGGAAAAAAAAGATGTTACCTACTAAAATTGAAAGGACCCCTATTGTCTTAGGAATGCTTTAAATAAAACTTGTTAATACATTCTAAAATGGTCCTTGTCAATAATCCCCATGACCACACTTTTTGTAAAACTCGTACTTGGTGTACAAAACCTCCTAATGGCACTCGTATTTGAAGCACAAACCAAATATCCCCTCTAAATGGCTTATGTTGCGATTCAAGGACTCATTCATGGATCATGAGCCTTAAAAGATTCATTTAGGTACTAATACCCTTTATTTTCTCCCATAACCATGGTTAAGGTCTTGAGACCCATCCCTTATGCCTAAAACTGTCTAAGGATGTTAATATCTCATTCATAGGATAAATATTCTATCTAGAGGGTTTATGTGATGGTTTGAGGTGTCATTAATGAATTATGATCCTATAATATTAGCTTAGGTACTATGGCCCTTATTTTCCTATGTCAACGATGATCAAGGCCATGAGACCCATGCCAGGTACACAAAATCTCTCAATAATTTCCATATCCCAGAATGAGGCCAATGATTTTGCAGGTTTGTGTGGTGGTTTAAGGCCTAGTTCAAGGATCAGTGCCCTATAAGCTTCATTTTGGGCCGACAACCCAAGACCCAATATCCCTTATGTGAAAATACCCATCCATGATGAAGAAGACCCCTCAACCTCATGGGGAGGATAAATATATGCATGGGGGCTCTCATCTTTAAGGTCTTCACCAAGATCTTCCATGGGAGGACACAATGTTTCTTCAACAATTCTTTCTTTATGTGCTTGAGCACAAAAATCAATGAACCATGGGGGACATTCCATTTTTTTTAACGCCTTAACTTAAACCCCTATAATACCCATAACCTCTATGACCCATATCCATTGAACTCTATAATTTGAAACGCAACCCCTATAAACACTATTATTCTAATCCCTAACTTATAAAACCATTAACTCCTAACCTCTATAAACACTAGTATTATAGTCTCTAACCACTAAAATTATAAATTGAAATGAACTCTAAATTTCTATGAACCATAACCCTATGACCTATCATCCCTAACATATAATACCCTTGACTCATACAATCCCTAATCCATGTAAATCCTATAATCATAAATTCAAGTACATGTACTCTCTATAATTCATATCTCTCTATCCTCATAACTTATTATCAACATCTTCCTTTAATTACTATCACAACTAACCCTTAATTATTACAATTTCTAAATCCTTGGTTGTAATAACCCTTAACCTCAAAAATATATAATGCAAAATTTGTAACTCCAATAATTCCTACAACCCATAAACCCCCCTAAGGAATATAACATTTAACATGTATAATTCCTAACCATTATAGCCACTTACCCTAAAACCACTAATAACTACAATTCCCAAGCCATATATCCCTTAGAAAATCTAACCTATAACATATAACACCGAACCCTTGACCCTCATAACCCCTAGTTATACCTAACCCCTATAACCCTTAACAAATAACCCATCTAAATCTTGTGTTATAACTCATAATACCTTAAAATTTTAACTTGTATCACTCCTAACCTATAACACTTATATAAATCCCTTATGACCCCTAACCATCATCCATTATAACCTCTAAGCCATCTAATCCTTAACCTCAATGATAATCCCTAATCCATATAACCCATATAATTCCTAAACCCCAACCTACATATAATTTATATTAATTATATTTATAATTATAATTTATATATTTATATTATATTTTGTTATAATTAATATAATATATATTATATTGTTTAATAACAAAATAACAAAATATGAAATAACAAAACAAAACAAAAAAATTATGAAACCAAACCCATGCCTAGCCTACAATACTGTGAGCGACAGAGCCATGGGATATACCCTAGCAAGCCCATAGTGTGAGCGTAAGAGGAGACGGCCCTAGAAAAAATGGATACACTAAAGGATACACTAGCTAGGTCCCTACACTAGTGAGAGTGATAGAGTTGGATACCCTATCTAGCCCACAGTGCGAGCGAAAGAGGAGACCCAGCTAGCAACAGAGGACATGAGCAATGCCTCCAAAATCGGTAATTTTCATGCTAGAAATCGGTAATTTTCATGCTAGTAATGATTGATGCTAGAAATTTCAGCCCTAATGAAGCTTTGATCGCCCACCTTCTTTTCTGAAATATCTTTCCAACATCACCCCTTGACACATACCGATATTTATGGTTAGAGGTTTAAGTTTTGGGCGTATGGGGGAAATTTTGGCATTATGGAACTCAACCCTAAATATCTAAGTTGTTGATTATATAAGGTTGCATATGAACTGTTTGATGAAATAGGTGAATGAAATTGTCTACATGAATGAGAAAAATATTATCATTTATCTGTTTGTATGACTGTGTTAAGGATTAGACCATGATCTAGAACCCTTATCCATTACAATCCTTTGGGGTATTCTTGGTATGTTGATACATTTTCAAGTAAGGGTGCACACTAATTAAAGTTGTAACGCAAAACAATTACAATTTGTACCAATCAACCAACCTGTAGGAGGTACCTATTTTACTAATTCATTTGTTGCATATCAAAGATTTTGTATTGTTGGAGTTTATTCCAACCTCATACTCTATTGGTTTACCTCTTGTTTGAGCTAGAAGGAAAGCTACAAGTTAATGATCCCATGGGAATTGCTTTACCCCTTTTCAACACACCCTTTTCAAGACCCCTTTTCAAAATTGGTCTATTTCATATAAAGATTACGATAAAGAGACTAAAACCCAAGGGGAAGAATGATCTCTTATCTAACCAATATTAACAATGAAGACCAAGTCCCTACAAGAATGGGTCCTTATGGGAGAAACCTTCACCAACAATATCAACTATAGCTTCACAAACGTACTCAATACCCTTGCTAGGATTCCTAAAATGGATAGACAAACAAATGCATCAAATAGAGGAGAGGAATGACCCCAAAATAACAAAGGAATAAGGAAAGGAGTTACCCCAAAATGTGTTCCTTCCAAGTGGTAGTTTTTACCCTTCAATGGATTGATCTTGGTAGTTTGTAGAAGACTTGAGCATTCACAATCAATCTTTATGGACCAAATAGAAACCAAGATAGAAGAGCTTCAAGAATTGACACCAACGCCCATAAAGACAGAACCCTTATACATCCATATTCTCCAAGAAATATATGTCCATTAAGCTCCAAGGAGTGGAAGCTCCAAAAATACAACGATGACTACAAATGAGGAATGGATACTCCTTATATAGAGTCTAGCTCAACTCCCTTTACAATAGAATAATAATATCTCATGTGAAATCCTTAGATTTAGCCTAGGGAGGAGTGAAGAATTATTTCATCCAACTAACTAATATGTTTTGTAAAAGAAATAGGTGGTCAAGCTACATGTACAATACTCCAATCAAAATAGGCCAAAGAGAGTGGGATGCCTCCATAAAAGAGGAAATAAGATGAGTCAAAGGTGCAACATGTAGCCTCCAAAATCCTCCAAGTGGATAGATCCACAACCAACTCCTCAAAATAGACAATGAAAATCTCTTATTTATCCTCCAAGGTGGACACATAGCTTCCCAAAGTGAAAAATACCAACAAGTAATGAGTAGAATCCCTCAAGAGTGGACGAATCCCCTAACTTAAGTTCCAATGGTCATGTGTGAGGTATCCAATATGTAACCTCCTTCTCAAATCATGTCAATCATATACTCAACTCAACGGAAGTCCAAGAAGGTCCATATGTGCTAAATATAATCCCCAATGGATACGTAATGCATCCTCCAAGGAGGTCATCCATCAAACTATGTGACACATGCCTCCAAATGCGCAAACAAGTTGACTACTCCAATATTTGTGATGTGGCATGGCATGAGAGGTCCATGTGCATGAAGAATATCCCCAAACTGCCTATTCCATTTTGACCAATGCCTTGAGAGTTGTAAGATTGCATCAAGAGTTTTGAACGAACTCAGGAGTTGTGAAGATACATTGGGAGTTGTGAAAATTACAAATGTCATAATGAAGCCCATGCAATGTCCACTTAGCCGCAATGTCCATTCAACATTAATCCGACAAATATGTAATCATGGCCTTTGAATAAGGGTTGTCCCATTTATCCTTTTTAGATGGAGTGAGTCAAGGTAATTAAAAAAATTGTCCTTTTTTGGATGGACTGAGTCAAGGTAATGGACAACAACAATAATGGAAAACAAAAAAAACATCACTTATCCCATTGTCAATAACTCACACCCATGCCTTAGACTTTACAATTTTGTAGCCATCGATGGGTTACGAATCAATAACAACTCTCGTATATGTTACTTAACAATGTACTTTACTCTCAATTGTTCGCTCCCTTTTGACATGTATAGGCCACCTTTAGCTTTAAATTGTTTCTTCTCCTTGGTTTGAGGAATCACATTCTCCACCTTAGCCACCTTGGTTCCCTCTTCCCTAGTCGTGACCTCCATTGGTATTATCAGTTTTATTAGGGTCCACTTAAGTGTTCAACATAGGCATTGTAGTCTAGTATTGGCATATTCATGTATTTGAAATAATATTCATATTTTCGATGAAGGTAGTCTTTTCGGTGAGTTAAATTTCCACCTTTCTTCATTTTTTTTCAGAAATACCATGATTTGGGTTGTATTTAAATTGTCCAAAAAATCTTAGGTTAAATTTACATGAGAAAAATTCCCAACATAGAGGTGGAATCCTAATTTTTTGCATATTTCCTATCGAGTTTGGGTAAAATTTTCACTAGAAAAAATAGATGATATGAGTGCCCCTTATCCCACTCTAACCATTTCAAGTCCAAAGCTCAAAAATATGGAAAAAACTAGATAGGGAGAGTCATAGAACATGAATTTGTAAGAAACTAAAAACATCTCAAAATGCTTTGTCTTTCTTGGTGTTGATGTCATTTGACTCCAAACATGCCCCTATAATGCCCAGATAGTATACCAATAGTAATAGAGAATAATACAACTGTGAAATATTAACACTATGGTAATCATTATGAGCTTACTGTGATACTAATGGGATACTAGTAATGAACTAGTGTTACATATTGATTGACTGATTGTTTCTGTCATTAATGGTGTTATAGGACGTACAATAAAATAGTTATTTGTCATATCTATCTTCATTGAGTGAGGGAAGTTCAGGTAAAAAAGAGGAAAGTGAGACATCTAGTAGGTCTAATAGGTGGAGATCAACTAGAGGTGAGAAGATCAAAATAAAATTCCATATACGCATGGAAATTTTTCTTGCGAAAGGGGGATCATGTTCTTATGTTCATGAGAGCATAGACAACATCGAGGTGCCCTTGAGGTACAAACATTTAGTGAAACAATGGGTACCCAAGGATCTTCCTGAAATAAGCACTGATTTTTGTGTAAACGAAAGGATATATTGGATTGCTCCATCGTCATTACATGGTTTGGGGCTATTTTCCATGTATGGCATAAAGGTTAGTTATAATGGATTAACTGAATTGATGGAGTACGTCGGACCTTGTTATATCTACCAATATTGGATACGAATAGTCCAATATAAAAAAAGTATGCAAAGATATGGCTTGGCTGCAAATTATATACAGTTAAAAGAAAATGATCAAAATAAAGGAGAAACTATCTATAATGATGGAAGGCCAAAATAAATGGGGAATATTGGATGGTTTATAAACTGTACATGACCCTTGACCACAAATAAGCGATCCAATTGCGTATCTGAGAGGCGTGAAGGAAACTGTGTATTTGTATGTGCAATAAAATCAATAGCTGTAGGGGAAGAGTTATTGATTGATTACAATTTGAATCGAATAGATATATATGTTTCTATTATGGGGGCATTATGTATAATAATTTACCCAACCTGTAAGCAATGACTCTCATATTTTATGATTTTCATTATGTTCTTTACAGTGTTAATCCATTTGGAGAACTTTGGTCTGTTTAGTACTCAGTGTGTCCTATTTTTGTTATCAACATTTGAATTTCTCATACATTTGAATTTATTTCTCATGATAATGATCACGTCTCTAATTTTACTATAATGTGGTAGGATGATTGTGGTAAATCAAAAGCGGCTTCAAAACAGGTAAATGAACAACAATTTTGAATTGCATTTAATGTGCATTTTATTTATGTGGTGATCAATTATTTTATTTGTTTACATAACTGAATTATCATTTATTTTGTCGAATATTTAGTCAATGGGACATGATGTTGATGATGATTCACTTGGCGAAAGGTATTTGTATGAATCCCCCAAACCTATGGTTTTAATTATAAAAAAGATCAATAAAGGAAACAAGGAACTAACCCACTTGTTAAATATTGTAGATCAAACACCTGAGATCGAAGAAAGGATCAAATAAGTTATGAAAAGGATTAAGACATAAGAGGTAATAAACATAATTTCAAGTGGTTTTATTTTTATGTCATAAGATCAATTATGAAAGATTGATTTTTAACTTTTACATTATCTAAACGAAAAAATGTTTTCTTTCTTATATATATATTTTTGGATCCTGCTGACACTGACATGCATGGTATCGGTAGTAGTGGCATTGCACAGATGCCACAGGGTCCCAACGCATGCCCCTATATAGCTTCCAGGACATAGCTATTCAGATCTCCACCTTCCACACCATTAGGTGGGAGCAACGACATGCACACCAAGGAAGCGTCCACACAGGTAGGCTCTAGAGGTGGTGACGGAGATGAGGTCGATGATTTGACAAACTATATGGTTTATTTTCCTAAAGGAAGACGTGTGACCATCATAGGGACCCTTAAGGGAACCTTTATTATCAACGAGGAAGGGCTTCCATTAAAGCAAATTAAAGTCCCAGGTAATTTTTAAAATTTTATTTTTTTCATGTTCTATATGTAGACAAATATAAATCATCTAAATTATTATTTTTAAATTAATAATCATATAATAATTTTGTGTGTAGGGAACAACAATTTTTACAGGTCCTTGGAGAATAAGGATTTGCTGATTTTTGGGCTCACCATACAGGAGAGGTGGAATTCCTAGAATTCCAACCTCAAAAAAGAATTGATGGATTATCTAGAAATCTTTTTTAGTGTAGATACATTTAATAATACCTTGGCCACTGCCACAGCTGGCCAATATTTAAAATATACGTGAGAAACATATAGGAAGCACTTGAAAAAAAATGATAGGTACGAGCGTCCTCCGATGATCCAGAGAGGGAGTGGAAAGCCCTCCTTGAGGATGCAAAAGAGAAGAAATTGATAGATGAAGGAAAAACACCCTCTGGTCCCAAAAGGTAAATTACAATTTCAATTAAATACCTTCAATTGTTTTTAGTTGTAAATAAAATTGTGGTATATATTAACATACTTGAAACTTTTGATGATAGGTTGACTGACACGTCAAAGGTCACAAAAGCAAGGATTTCCAAATGTGACAAACACATGCTAGGCCAGAGCAGCTACTTGAAGTTGCAGTCATGAATTGTAAGTACCTAAATATATTATTTGTATCGCCTTAAAACTTTTAGGTAATTGCAGTGAATAACATAAAAAAATACATACTCTTATGCAATGTAGGGTGACGAGTTTGGTACTGAAACCACGAAGGAAGACCTCCAACTTGGTTACAAGTATAGCTATAAAGAGGTAGTTGAACGTTGAAAAAGCTTGGGGCAGATACAAAGAACCACTTTGCAGGATAAGGTAAATAAAATTCAATCCAAATTAACCTTTATTATTAAAAGAATACAGTCATGTTGGATATTATTAATATTTACAACTTTGTTTTAATCAGGGGAGCAACACTGTCAATGAACGCACTAGTATTAGAGAGCAGTGCGTTGATAGAAGTTTGTAACCAGAATATGGTTCTGATCCCATTCAGTCCCAATTTTCCACGGGAGCGTAGCCCCATGATGGTGCTACGATCGAGCTAGCGCATGACGATAATATGGTTGTATTTTAATCATATACTTAATAATTACGTAGTTATACATTTTGTACTTCTATTTTTTTTTACTTATACATTTATGATTGTCCTTATAAATTTTGTGATCTCAATGGCAGAGAATTTTGTAAGGATCATACAGTTGAAGAGGAGCAAGTGGGGGCAACCATTCTAATGGTGCCGACCAGTGCACTAGGTAAATAATAACATTACAGGTGTTTTTTTTAATATTACTAAACTAATTCAATGATATTTAAAAGCGGCCATTTAAATTTTGTATTTTTTTCTTTTGTAGGTGATGCCTCATCACAGCAGCCTCCATTACACCGTGAGTACCCCGCAACTAGGCATGCTCTGCATGAGAGGACGCAATCACAATCATATTTTGAAGAGCACCCAGATAACGAAGACGTAAATATTGATGAAATGATTAGGAACTATAGAGATATAAAGAAGAGGTCGGCTACAAGTACTAAATGATGATGTACATGAATATTTTAATAATTATTTAATATAAAATCTATTTTCACCATATTCCGCTCACTCCAAATGGATCAAGGAAACATTTTATTTCATTTTAAATAGTTGTGAATATTGGTATGTATATATGTTTGTTACTGTTGTAAATATTTCAATAGATTTATATGTTGGGTATTGGGGAATTGAGAGTGATGTGAGGGGGGGAGGGGCCATAAGATATTTTTCCTTCACGTGGTTGGCCCTGTTCAGTAGAGAATGATTTATTTTAAGGAGATTATATCTCGATGCCCTCAGGTTGTATATATGGAGTGCCGAGAGATTACATGACTAGTAGCACCCTTTTTCACACATGGAAACCCCTCTAACCACCACAAATGGTCACAAATTTCCTGATTGAATCCACCACATCAATTGGCTTCCAGAAGGCAATGGGCCTTGCTCTATGAGGTACAATTCAGTATCATGGTGAGCATCATTTCAATAACTGAGCTAGTTGAGTATGTTGTATCTTAGATTGCTCTATATTTCATTATATATGATTGGACATTATGCCTTTTTCGTTGCTTCACCTTGGTGGTTGAAATTCTTCCCTAGTAAGTGGTCTTCCTTGGGGGTGGGTTTTCTACTAGGAACTCTCTTAAAGAGCCATTGTACCATTCCCAACCATACTTACCACTTTCCATCATTATTTCCCTCCATTTCCTTATCTCTTTGGATTTTAGGGTGTATTGACCCAAGAAGGAGTTGTCCCTCATTCTATGGGAAGAAGGGGTTGAAGGCCCAGAGTGGTTGATGTTGGGTAAAAGAAAAAATCTTGGTATAAACCTTCCAGATGCTTCACCTAGGGATCACCCAAGAAAGCAATGAAACTCCTATCTTTGAGTAAAGGGGACCCACAATATAATAAATAATGCTTAAAAGGTTAGTTGAAGGATAGGAGGTTTCATCAAGAGCCGACCTTGTTATGGAATAATTCCCCTGCGGACATGTGAATCTTCCCTTGGAGTACAAACCCCTCTACCAAGATAGAAAAATATCTTTGGACACTACCATTCCTATAGATAAATTATGCCCATCGAAAAAGAGACAAGGAGGGATAGTATGATGTACCTCACTTTTGAAGTTTTCCCACGTTGCTCCAATCCGTGAGTCCCGAACAATACTTGCAGCATAGATGATTTTAGAGGATAAATTTCGCAAATGGGCTAATTTTCCATGTTTTTTCCCAAAAAATGATTCGCTAATTTCCATTTTTTCAAAAACTGATTCGCCCAAATTCTGCTGAATACAATTATTTTACCTTTAAAATCGCCAAAAATTTGTATAAACTATACAAAATCCTTATAAATTTGAATACTTTTACAAACATATCGCCAAACATTTTATATTTTGGATATTAAGGACAAGTAATATTAGCCCACGTTTCTACATTTTAATATAATTTTCCATCCTTAAAATCATCCATGATTTGCAGTGGATGACAAGAGACAAACAACTACCTCCTAGTCTAATGGATTAGACAAAACCGATCTATCTATGAAAGATTAAAACAAACATAGACAAGTACATGTAAACACATACTATAAGGAAATAGGCCTAGTATATTGATGAGAACTTTAAAAAGACACTTAGAAACTTCATATGATTTTGCAGCAGCCTCTCCAAGTCCTCCTCGTCCAAACCCTTGCTCGAAATATCCATGATGAGAATAACAATGCTTTGTTTATTATTTCTTCTCCCTATTCACCATGAGAATTCCTCCATTTATAGGATTTGAGAGGCTCAACCACCTTGGTTATATTTGGGATTAGTTGAGGATATGAATCCATCAGTTGTGGTATCTCCCTTAGATGCATCCTGAGGGTTAGATTTGAGCCAAACCAACTCGATCCATCCATACTTGTCCTTAGAGAAAAAGGGGATTTATTCTAAGATTTGTTCAATCGATTTGGAACTCGCTTACATTGGGTAACATTGTGCCACAACTCTACTTTCTAGATAGACAAAGAGCACTAGTGATCCTTGCATATGAGAAGGGGAGTGTTGATCTTCCAAAAGTTGTCAAGATGACCAATTCCCATAGAAAAACACTTTGTTTCCGCTGTCAAATCATGGAGCTTCTTCTTCTAACATGTTTTAGGGGTTGTCTCAAGTGTTTTCATGGTGTTGTTCGTGATGTGATACTTACGTGACTAGATTACGACACCTACGAAACTTGTGACAAAAGTGTGACACTTACGAAACTTACAACAATGAGAATGTGACATTATTGAAGTGAGGAATTTTGATGTGTAATAGATTGCCCCCCCAAAGTGTGAAGTCAGAAAATAAAATCTCATGGCCGAAACACTTTGTAGATTCTTCAAAGCAAGGGTATGGAGTTGGTGAACTTGGTAGAAGCTGCAAACAACCATCAAACAATGTTAATATGTTTTTCAATCCTAAGGCAGGTGTACCTATTCTCAGACTATAAATGACTCAAGTATGGCTACCAATAAATACACTGTGGATCCATGATGATATTGAGTAAGGGTATGGCCACTAGAGATACAATGTGGATACATACTTATATGACATGAACTGATCATAGCCACACAAAATAAATAGTGGAGCTACGAGATGATAAAACATAACCACAAACCAATACAAAGTGGATCTATGTGACAACATAATTATTAGCATGCTCAAATGAATTTCTTCGCAACCTGGGCAAAGAAGATATCAGAATGAATTCTCAACCCAGGGTCTTCGTCCCAATCCCGATGTGGTACAAATATATCCATGTGAATAGATTTTTTGATGTCGAACATGGTAGAAACCACTTGATTTTCGGTCATTGAGGTAAATCGTTAATAAGCACGAGGGAAATCACCAATGATGTAAATGACTCCCAAGGTACCCTAGTACAATCCAGTGAATGTGAATAAATTAACTGAGGTCGAACATTCATGGAATCATCTGATAAGAGGTCAATTATGTAAACCTACTATCGGAAGCAAGGAGACCTTCCATTGAGGCATGTAGGTGCCAAGGAACTAACTGGTTTCGACGTATAATTCTCGGATGATGTGTTGAAGTCGACAAGAAAAGACTCGTCAAAGGAGAGCCTTGATGTATCCCTCATCATCGACACAAAAATGACAGAGGAAAGTGATAAAATATAGTGGATGGACACAAACTGACATGGGTATGGAAACTGGTAATTTTGTAGATGGTTGACTCTCGAGGTAGAAACTTCCCTTGAACACTGAGGCACTGTTATCGCTCAGTTTGTAGGGTAGTTTTAAGTAGATTTGAAGGCAAGGCTCAAACTGGCGTAATAGGAGCTTCCCCACCCAATGTCACCTCGATGGGGAGCTCTTTCTATATAGGGTGGCTAATCCCAAGGGAGACGTCCCTAGTAATCTGGGGTTCTAAAGGAAAAGGATCAAGGGTTTAAGGCTCAAAGGTTAAGGTAAGATTTTCCTTCACAGATTACTGCCAAAAGGATAGTCAAGGATGAAGGTATTCCACTGAGAAAGACACTTGTTTGCGAGACAAGGAAAATAAAACTAAAATGTGCATACAGTGGTTAGTACTTCAAAATATTAATGACTATCTTTAACACATATGAGAAAATAATAAATGTAATTATTGCAAATAAAGATAAGAGGCTTATAATACTTCTTCAATAAATACAAAATGATACTTGCATTCAATGTATAAAATCAACCCTTATCATATCACAATGCAATAAATGTGCTCATACATAAATATTGTTGTTGCGTCACTATACTAGAGGGGTGACGTCAGCTCAACGTTGCATTATTAGACTAGTGCCTTGGGTAAAATGGAGTCAAATAGAGAGAGGCTAAAGGGTTGGAAAGATTTAAACCTAAGGACGGGAGAGTTAGGTTTAATGGTGCTGCAATGGCCGGGCCACCAAATCAAAACCCTAAGGGGAGGAGGCTCAT
>SNQJ01S0051967.1:35037-47900 GCA_010110895.2 Picea sitchensis
GTGACCTCTTTCTCTCTGATGTGTTGCACCTACACCAACTGATCCCACCACATGGATGCTTTTCCTTTCAGCTGGTACATTTCAATTCTTCCTTCTGCATGGGCAGAATAATTCTGCAGTTGGAAGTATTTCTGTATACCCAGCAACCATATTTTGGCATCTTCTTCCTTCTTATGTTCACCATCGAATGTAGGTGGTTTAATCTTGTTGATTTCCCCTTTCAATTCATCCCTTCCAGATTTTTGGTGCTTTCTGGTAGGAGATGAGCTCGAACTACTGTGTGTTCCCCTACTGGAATGTCTTTGGGAGCGACTAAGATGTCGGCTACCACTCCTCGACCTCCTTTTCCTCTCGGGATTCCTGACGCTTCTTAATCTCCTTATTCTCCCAGGGGTTCTGTGACTCTCCATATTAATTAAGTCTCTTCCCTTCTTGATTTTCCTCTCTATTCTTTCGAGACTCTTCAAAAATTTTAAGTTTAATACACCCTGTCGATCCCTGACTTTCATGAGCTTTCGGCTATCGTCTCGGCAAGCCTGGGCCTATCTTTGCAATCCTTCAATGATTTTCATTATGTGTCCTTCCTTATCCTTTTATTTTCCATTCCCATTGGAGTTCGATCCTTCCACTTCCACATTGACATCCTTTCCTTCTCGTTCGTCTCCTATTTCGGAGGCAATCTGCACCTTTTCCCATTCCATACTCGGCGTTGGTTAACTGGAGTCCTGACCCTCGTTGAACTCTGCACACGCACTGTGCAATTCAATTCGAAGTTTGTCAGGCCATTAAAACTTCATGAACAATCTACAACATTTATACGCCAATACGAACAAGAACAAAAGACATTTCGATTCAAATAAGTTTTCTGAGCTCTCATTCTGCTCTGCAATTTTCGGGTCTTCGAAACTTTCGTTTTTGGCATTTCGGGACTTTCGGGCCTTCGGGTTTTCAGTACCCGGGACTTCAGGTTTTCGGCACCCGGGAGTTCATTTTGCAGTGACTCCCAACCTTTTATCATTTCAATTCCCGAATTCTGAAAAATCAGTTTCCTTATTCTCCGGGCCCACAACATAGTTGTTGTCCTTAAAATCCGCCACGATTCTTCTGCCTTCGGAGATTTCGGGACTTCGGGACTTCGGGTTTTCGGTCCATGAGGCTGTCAGACTTTCTTTCCTTTCCAACCCCCGACTTCCAAAATTTTGATTTACTTTACCCTTCGGGCCCACATAGAACAGTGGTCACCCACAACCACGGTGGCACGTGGCACGTTCATGTGGGTCCACGTCGCTTTTAACGATGTCATCAGGTCCCACCACTCTCGCTTTTCTTCTCGACCCACTGGCACGTGGTACATCTCCATGTGTCCACATCCATTCCTAGTAAAATCCAACGGTCAAATATTTCTTAGATCTACGACGCAAATTCTTTCGGCGTTTCGGGGTTTCGGGCATCGAAAGTTCATTCATCCACACATATTGAACTTCCATTTGCTGAAATCCCAAAATCACTATCTATTTAACTACTTGATCACAGGCTTCTGGTTCAGTACGGAGGTATACACGGGTT
Source organism: Picea sitchensis (assembly GCA_010110895.2). Classification (NCBI taxonomy): domain Eukaryota; kingdom Viridiplantae; phylum Streptophyta; class Pinopsida; order Pinales; family Pinaceae; genus Picea; species Picea sitchensis. The sequence goes on from SNQJ01S0051967.1 coordinate 36,604, forward strand.
TTTTAGTTCAAAAGGTGTACAAGGTTTTTCTGTAGAGCTCAGGTCAGTTGTACTTCTCAGATCCCGTACACCCTCAGGCAGTTTGCTCGAATGAGAGAGTGAACCCCCCTCACGAACCACCCAAACTGTTTTATTCTCATTCACCAGGGTCAACACTTGTCGCCCTGGAGACTGCATGTGTTCCACCAGCACACATCACCTTCCCTTGTTCAGGAACTTAGGATAAAAAATATAAATGGCACATGTTCTTTTGGAATAATAATAAAATATTATTCCTAGGCTTAAGCCCCCCCTAGGCTAAACACTTAGCCCCTTTTCCCACCTTCCAGCCCTTAATCCCTTGCCTTCTCTGCAGACACTCAGTCCCCCTTCACTCATTCATCATGGTCGGTCTACACCTGGCGGTGTTTACAATTTTATTAAATGTTTTTGCATATATACAAGTACAAAATCAGGCCCTGGGTCTCCAACCCTTAGGCTCTCTGGCCTAACAATCACATAAGCCCACCGGCTTATACAAACTTGGCTCACCAGCCTATAACACATATTTACAATTCATTTCATACATCAGATTTACAACTGGGCTCGGCCTTGGGGACATTACAACTCTAGAATACATCCTTTTCAAAGTACGACATATTTTTCTAAGTTGTTTGTGTTTAGAGTTGTGCACATTTTTCAAAATTGTTGTGTTATACAAATTATTCAATAATGACAAGTGATTATTCAACTTCATATTTAAGATATTGATATATAAATGGTCATTCTTGGTGATAGTTTACCTAGGACAGTATATGAGTTATATATATTTTAGAACACCACTACTTTGTGTTTTGGGTCACTCACTTTGTTCTTTGGATTATTTGAAAAGTCAAAAATAACAACATACTTGTCAACTAAAGAGTTTGACAGATGGATACAGTGACATGTAGGTCCATTGTGAGAAGGATAAAAGAGTAGACGCCCCAGGTGGGAACTTCAAATACACCCATGTCTGATGTCCCCGCATAATATTTGAGATCATCCATGTTTGCATCAACGTTCAATATAATGGATATCTTATTGTCATCATTCTTCATTGCCATCTATAGAATATTATTTTTCAGAACTCTCTTGAAATGTCATGGCACCTCCAATACACCCACCACAAATGTCATCTTGGACCGACCCTGCATAGTGAGTAGTGAATGGGGCCAATGTTGAAATTTCTTCAAACTATGCATGTATGCATCAAAATTCGACATGGTTAGACTAGACACATGCCTTGACGGTATGGGAGGGTTTCAAGACTCAAGGATTTCTGATGTCTCGGCCACATAATCTTTGAGATTGTCCATGTTTGCAACAACGTTCATAATGGGCGTCTCATATTTATCAAATGTCGGTGTTTCCATCTGTAGACTCTTTGTTGGAACTCTCTTGAAATGTCATGGAAATTCTAATTCAACCACCACAAATGTCATGCACCAACCCCGCATAGTGAGTACTAGTGAATGGGGCCAACGTTGAAATTTATTCAATATTTAATTGCATGCATCGAAATTTGACATGGTTAGACTAGATAGATGCCTTGACGGTATGGGAGGGTTTCAATACTCAAGGATGTATGATGTCCCCACATAATCTTTGAGATTGTCCACATTTGGATCAACATTCATCATGTTTCACCTCTCATTTTCATCATTCATCATTCCCTTCTATAGAATCGTTTTCAGAACTATCTTGAAATTTGACATGGAACTTCAAATACACCCATCACAAATTTCTTCCACCGACCCCACACAGTGAGAAAAGAATGGGGTTGTTGGTCCTGAGATTAAACTTAAGGCTCAAAGAATAATGTCAGGCATCAGGAAAGTTTATGAGAGTGTTTTTTTTAAAATGCTTTTTCTACCTTAGTTATATAAGAAAAAATCCTTAAATGAAATTAACAATATGGCAGTACAGAGGTCGTATTTCGTGTCTGAGTCAAAATTGTAATATCGAATGGTGTGAGAGAAAAATACAAACTGTAAAACAAAGCAAGGCATCAATTACTGAAGAGTCTCACCTCGTTGCAATAGAATAAAATAGATAGTGTAACCTTGAATAAAGTATAAAATACAGTAATCCACACAACAAGAAGGTCTTGATTTACTCACAGTAAATGCAGAGGAAAAGTTGCTTACTTAATAAATTATTGATGCAATACGATTACAGTAGTTGTTGTACTAAATTGAAATCAAACATTTATCAAGGAAATGCTTAAAGAAATGCCGAGATATGGAAAAACAGAAGAAGAACATAAACCAGATTAAAAAAAACTTGGAATCTCTATCTCCACTTGTATTAATACTCAATAAGGAGAGTTTTGTCTATTACAATCGATAAGAAGCAGCCTTTGATAGATCTTGAATCTATATATTTATACAAATTGTCTCAACTCAAAACGGTTGGACTTATTATAACTAAAAATAACAAATATTTTTGAATAAGGCAACAAAATGTAAGAATTGAAGAGTTTTACTAGTGTCCTCCTCTGTCTCTTCATCTATTGGCAGAGGTGTTTCTTTTCCTCATTTGCATCTTTGGCCTGGATACAACTGGCGCCTGATTCTTCACATGTATGAGTAGTATGTGCATGTTTCCTTACTTGTTTTCGGATGTACTTGTTTTCTCATACTCAACACATTGGATACATTTACTCAATAATTGCACCACTAACCTTGAAGGCTCAGTTGCTTATTTCGCCTCAAAAATGTGTAGCTTTCTCTCTATCTGAGGCAAATTTTCTTGTATCATTTTTGCTCCTTGAGATGTGACCTATAACTGTAAGCTTGGATTCACTATCCATTTGTTTATTTGAAGGAGATCAATCTGGTTCATATTCTTGATGGCCATCAGAGATTTTTCTTTGCTTGTTCGGGAATTATACTAGTTCTTGGCTATATCAATATGACCCAAGGCTTTAGAAATAACATTTCCTTCAAAATAAATTAGTCCTTTGTCTAGTGATGTCAATGCTTCTAGACAAGATTCATTTACATCTCTGGAAAGTTTCTTTCTCTCTATTAAATTTTCTTCCCAGGCCTTCAAAACCATATCACCTCTTATTTGTTTCGAAAGAGAAAGTCGATGAACCTCTAAGACATCATTTATTGGTACCAATAAGACGGCTTCTTGAAAATTAACTCGTGTTGAGAGAGATTCTCTTTATTTAATACACATATATTTCAGAGCGAGGTCTACTACCTGGTAGTGTTTCTGGACGTCATCGACCTTCATGAAGAGATATTGTTGGGCTATTTCTAGCTTTTCATTTACCTCCAGTTCTTGAGACCGAAAATTTGATATCTCTACTGTTGTACCTTTAGTAAAGTCTAACCTAGTTTGAAACTACTTTATTAATTCCTCATGTTGAGTGATCAATGCTTTGTTGGCCTGTGAATTCTGATGGAGCTCTTCAAGGTTATCTTGTAATTGTTGAATTCGATGCCTGTCATAAGCTATGAATTGTTCAAAATCTTTATTCATATTATTCTTCACATCTTGTTCCATAGTCATTATCTGGTCTTGCAACTTCCCTATCAATAGGTTTCTCTATTTTAGCTACTCGGCTAGATTTTATACAGACCATTGATTTTCCATTGCAAAGGAACCTAATGAGCCTGCCATTTACTTATCAAATTATGAATAGTCTCAGTTTTTTCCATCATATATCATTATTTTCCTTTTGACCATCGATCCATATTTATGATGTGTTTCTCGTTTGACTATAGCCCTCATTTTCTTGTTGAAGAATAAGTATGAAGGGGGCATATATTCGGATGAAATTGGGGTGGGATCATCTATAAAAATGATTTCAGAACTGGGATTTACGAAAGTAGACTGCAACGGTGTCAATGAAGTGATAGGGGTACCTAACTCCTTAGATAGTTGTTGCTCAACAATATTGGCCACAGAGGTGGTTGGAGTAAAAGGATATGTATCCTATCCTTGTTTCAGAAAGGCTTTGATATGAGCCTTTGCTTGAGGGCTTAACGGATTTGATAATGAATATTCCACTTTATTCATTAAAACTTTAGTGTTCTTCAGGTTTTCCTCAATATCTTGCCTTCCAAAGATTTCTTCTTCAAAACCCAGAGGTACAGTTTCCTATGTAGACAAAGTGGCTACCGACTCTCCCTGCAACACTTTCGGCAAGCTATTCCTTTTGTGATTTTGAAAACTAAAGAAATTGACCTGTTGATATTAAGACAAAGCTTGGACTTTGTTCAGTATTTCCTCATATGACCTGGCTCCCCTGAATATTTCATCATGTGGGGAATTATCATGCACATATTTCTTTAAATTGTATTGGGCTAGGTGGTTTTCCACGATTTTCTATGGATCGTTCCTTTTAAACTCAATATCAACTAACTGGACGTCTTCTAGAGCTACAACCTCCACTTTGTAGTGACCAAAGGCTAACAATGAAAACATACCAACCTGAAGAGGGAAGGTAGGCCATACCTTTTTTTGGGTTACTTTCAGTTCCTTGCTGATACTCTTTGTCATGGTTTGATAAGCCACTTCTCGAAATACCAGTCAATCTGGTAAAAAATTTGGGAGAGCATGGGGAGAGACCAAGCACTCGAAAACCTTGATGTAAGAAAAATTTTCTTCGATATACTAGTCTGCTATTTTGCCCAGGTTTCCCATAATTCTGTCTGAAATCAAAGGTGGTGGGAAACCATATAAAGTTATATGAATGAGCACCACTACATGATGGAAGATTTCATAGAATAAATCTTTGGCCTTTTCCTCCCATAGTTTGGAATGGTAAAAGTGTATAGGTTATGCACTGGTTGGGGTCCAACTCCAATTCATTAGTGGGAAGGGGATTATGAAGAATATGGCATCTATAATATATGTAAACATGTAGAAAGGGGAAGACTGTCCCTTTGATTTAGCTAGCTAGTATTTTGTAATTTCCTTGGCCAGATTATATGACAACATCTTGGCCCAGTTGAAATATTATCCCTTGACCACCTCATGCATAATTGGCACCCATGCCAATGGAAAATGAGTGGAGCTCTTCTTCTAGAATAGACTACATAGATTCATAGCCACATAAATCATATGGGATTATAACGACGTTGTGGCATAAATGTCATGAGTGTCGGCTCTAAATTTATCTGGGTTCCCCCACCAGGACATGATTAAATTAAGGTAGCATTTATCATATTGCGTACATTCCTGTTTCTCAAACTCCAACATGAATGCAGAGATGTAATTATATTTAAAATTGGGGGATACTTTATACATTACTTGTATGTGTTCTAGTCGAAAAGACCCAACAACAACCTAAATTTGAGAGTTGTAAATGCACCTGGTTTGAATGTCGACATTTTCCAAGGCCCAACATATCATGTCGTTATACGACATGAGTCTCAGTCGTGCAGCTATTTTGTGTAGCTCTGACTGAGATATATCCCTGAGTTTAGTTGCATGAGTTTCACTCACTTAATCGCCTGAATCCTCTAGGAAAATTATAAGCTCGTGCTTTAGAATATCAAACACCTGTGCCCAAGATTTCACAATGTCAATGGCTCTCGGTGAGGTATCTGACAGAACATCCGCATTCATATTTTCACCTTCACCAACTTCTTTAGCCATCTTCCATGGTGCCATGATATCGATAAAATTAGAACGGGATAACCTGTTACAGGGGAATGCGTGAGCTTCTCAGTTGGAAAAAACTTACTATTCTGTGCAGATGAAAATGGAATTCAAAATCAAGAACTCTTATTCACCTCAGGTGTATTGATTCGAGAATACCTTTATTGATGTCAAATTTATTTACCTTAATGAGAAAATATAGTTGGAGATCCGCAATCTATGTTAAAATCATTACTGTTGATTTATGGTAAATTCCTTTAATACGAATGTTCGCGATCGAGAGTTTTGGGTGAAATAGGTTTGAAATTTCCCGAATCATGAATTCACAAAAGGTTAATTACGAGATAATCTCATTTGAAACATAATTAATCGTGTTTAACTTTAAGTGATTTCAGGTATTCAAACTTCAGGTTTTTTAAAAGTAGCTCGAGATAGAATCCCTGAAACCTGAAACTGCGAAATGATTAGTTATCAGATAATCGTTTTTAATTTTTAATTAACCTTGTTTATGTTTCAAGTGTTCGGAAGTTCGGACTTCGGAGATTTCAGGTGTAATATACCAGATATAAAAAGTATGCAGAATAGAAATAAAATGCTAGAAATGGCATAATAACAACAATATAACTAGAACAATCACCACAATAACACTAAAATGATATAAGAATAACAACAGAAATATCACTTTGATTCTGAGAGCAATGTTCATGGGCCTCTTCGAGGGGGCAACCTCCAGTCGAGCAGAGCTCTATTACAATAATATCTAAGCTAGGGTTCTCATACCCTCGACTCCCATTTATACTAAATATGTCTATCAAAAGAAGCATCTAGAGAAAGATCCTTCTAGAAGCAGAAGCTTCTATTAGGTCTTCTTACATTCGACTTATTCTATTTTATTGCAAGGCTTTATTAATGTTGACCTTTATTACATACGAATATATTGTTCTACCTATGTGCGGGTTAGGACCCTAACATGTCCTCCCCCTTAAAAACAACCTTGTCCTCAAGGCTTGAGATGTGGAAATTGTTGCAGAATGGTAGTTGGTTCCCAAGTGGCATCTACTAGAGTTGTATTTTTCCACTGGACTAGCACTTCCTTGATGGTTCTCTAACATAGGAAACACTCACGCTGGTCCAAAACTGATTGTGGTTATTATCAAATAGATCCTTCTTCGTCTAACTCGGGAAGGTTGGTTTGAATTTGGCACTTAGTTCCAATCACCTTCTTTAAGCATGAAACATGAAAAACAGGATGTAGATTAGAATGACTAGGCAAAGCTAAATAATAGGCCACTTGTCCCACATTCTTGAGAATGGTATAAGGACCATAAAATTTGGGCGCTAGCTTTTGACAATGCTTGGCCTTGAGGGAATTTTTCTTGTAAGGTTGCAGTCGAAGAAACACCTGATCCCCTTCTGCAAATTGACGTTCAGAATGACCTTTATCTACTTGTTTCTTAGTGCGATTTTGTGCCATGACCAAATTCTCTTTGAGGGTGTGGAGAATATCCTCTCAAACTATAAGTGTTTGGTCAACTGCCTAGACCTTCGAGACACCAGGTAAGTATGAGATAACTGAAGGTGGATTTTGTCCATATACCTCTTCAAAAGGATTAATGTGTGTAGTTGTATGGTAAGAAGTGTTGTACCACCATTCAACTAGGGGTAACCATTGAGCCCACTGATTTTTCTTTTCCGAGGAAAAACACCTTAAATATGTTTCCAAACACTTGTTGACAACTTATGTTTAACCATCAGTCTAGGGATGATAAGTTGTGCTGAGATGCAATTGGGTGCTTTGTAGCTTGAACAGTTCTTGCCAAAAATTGTTGGTGAAAGTTGGGTCATGATAAAAAACAATAGAATGTGACATGCCATGAAGCTTGAAGACCTGATCCATCAAAATTTGAGCCACCATGGATGTTGTAAATGGGTGTTGAAGATCACATAAATGAGCATACTTGGAAAGGCGATCAACAACCATCGTGATGACGAATTTATTTCCTAATTTGGGTAAGCCTATAATAAAATCCATAGAGATATCCCTCCAAATAGCAGGTGGAATCAGAAGCGGTTGTAGTGTGCCCGAAGATTTGACTATTTTTCACTTGTTGCGTTGACACACATCACATTCAGTGACAAAATTACGAATGTCTTGTTTCATACCATCCTAGAAAGAAGAACGTTTGACCCTATCATAGGTTTTGGTAAACCTGAAGTGCCCAACAATGGGTGTAGCATGAAGCTATGAAAGTACCATGGATTTAAGTTTTGATTGTTTACTTAAATAAAAATGGCCTTTGTATCGAAGCTCATCATGGAGCCAAGAGTACACTGGGGAAGATGGAGAATTGGATTGCAATTGTTGGATCAGATTCAAACTTTTGGGATTGTGTAGCCATTCCTAGTGAACGTCTTGGAGCCAATCTAGTAAAATGAAGGAAATGAAAAAACGGATCCTTCATCTTCATATTTTTGGGAAAGTGCATCCACAACCACATTGTCTTTTCCCTTCTTGTAAATGATCTCATAATCATATCCAAAGAGCTCAGTCACCCATTTTTGTTGCTCCGGGGAGGAAATGTGTTGTTCTAGAAAATACTTGAGGCTTTGATGGTCTGTCTTAATTTGGAAGCGTTTCCCCAATAGATAAGGGCGCCAAAAATCAACGACATGCAGAATAGCCAACATTTCCTCTTCATAGATTGATTTGCCCATATTTCTTTCAGACAGTTGCTTGCTGGTAAAGGCCAAGGCCAACCCTCTTGCATAAGGGCAACACCAATTCCTTTCCCTAAAGCATCACATTCCAAGACAAAGGTCTTTGTGAAATCAGGAAGGGACAGGACTGGAGTGGTGCACATGGCCATCTTCAAGGTTTGAAAATATTAAGCAGATGTTGGAGTCCAAGTGAAAGAGTTCATTTTTCGGAGTGCAGTGAGAGGTGTCGCAATATTTCCATAATTCTTAACAAACATGTGATAATAACATGTTAAGCCCAGAAATCCATGCAAGCTCTTGAGAGTCTTTGGGTGAGGCTAGTCTTGCATAGCTTCAATCTTTTTAGGATCCACCCTGACACCGTCCTTTCCAACCAGATGACCCAAGTACTCGACTTCTGAGGCGCCAAAAGCACATTTAGACTGTTTCATAAAAAGTTGGTGCTGAGAGAGTAGATGGAGAACTCGATCCACATGAGAAAGATGGCTTGTCCAGGTTTTTTCTATAGATGAGGATATAATCAAAGAAAACTAAGAAAAAATGATGGAGAAAAGGATGGAAGACATGATTCATGAGGCTTTGGAAGGTAGAGGGGGCATTACACAAGCCAAAGGGCATGACCAAAAACTCATAGTGGCCCTCATGAATTCTAAAGGTAGTCTTGGGAATGTCTACCTCTTTCATACGTATCTGGTGGTAGCCAGAACAGAGATCAAGTTTAGTAAAGAACTAGGCGCCACTCAATTCATCCAAGAGGTCATCAATGACAGGAATGGGAAAGTTGTGTTTAATGGTATGTTTGTTGAGGGCACGGAAGTCAGGACACATTAAACAATAACCTTATTTCTTCAGGACCATGACCATGTGAGAAGAGTAGGGGATCGTACTAGGGCGGATAATGCTTGCGTTAAGAATTTCTTGGACCATTTTCTCAATTTCATTTTTTTGGGAAAAGGGGTGACGATACAGACAAATATTGGGAGGAAGGCTTCCTGGTACAAGGGGAATGGAATGATCATGAACACAATGGGACGGAGGGAGTCCCTGGGGAGTGGAAAATACCACTTGATGTTTAGAAAGGATGGATTGGAGGTCTTGCGGCATCGAGGGTGTCTCTGTTGCTTGTATGGCATGCAGTTGGGAAATAACACCATAATGACCTTTTTTGAGCATCTTTTCCATGTGATGGGAACTAATGATATCAGGTGAACCAGAGGTGATTCCTTGGAACTTATATTGTTGGCCCTCCTAGTCGAATCACATGGTTTGAAAATCTTGAGCAATGACTGGAGTCCAAGTGAAAGAGTTTTTTTTAAGGAGAACCGTGAGAGGTGTTGCAATCTTGCCATAATTATTAACAAACTTGCGATAAAACGCTGTTAAGCCCAGAAATCCACGCAATTTTTTGAGAGTCTTTGGGTGCAGCCAGTCTTGAATAGCTTCAATCTTTTTCGGATCCACCCTGACGCCATCCTTACCAACCAGATGACCCAAGTATTCTACTTCTGAGGCACCAAAAGCACATTTAGATTGTTTCAAGAAACGTTTGTGCTGAGAGAGTAGATGGAGAACTCGATCCACATGAGGAAGATGGTCTATCCAGGTTTTTCTATAGATTAGGATATCATCAAAGAAAACTAATACAAAATGACAGAGAAAAGGATGGAAGACATGATTCATGAGTCTTTGGAAGGTGGAGGGGGCATTACACAAGCCAAAGGGCATGACCAAAAACACATAGTGGCCCTCATGAGTTCGAAAGGCCGTCTTGGGAATGTCTGCCTCCTTCATACGTATCTGGTGATATCCCGAGCAAAGATCAAGTTTAGTAAAGAATTGGGCGCCACTCAATTCATCCAGGAGGTCATCAATGACAGGAATGGGAAATTTGTCTTTAATGGTCAGTTTGTTGAGGGCGTGGAAGTCAGCACACATTCTCCAAGAACCTTATTTCTTCATGACCATGACTACAAGAAAAGAGTAAGGGCTCGTACTAGAGCAAATAACGCTTACAGTAAGGAGTTCCTAGACCATTTTCTCAATTTCATTTTTTCGTGAAAAGGGGTGGCGATACGGACGGATATTGGGAGGAAGGCTTCCGGGTACAAGGGGAATGGAATGATCATGAACACCGCGGGAAGGAGAGAGTCCTTGGGGAGTGAAAAATACCATTTGGTGTTTAGAAAGGAGAGCTTGGAGGTCTTCCAACACCGGGGGTGTCTCTATTGCTTGTATGGCATGGAGTTGGGCAATGACACCAGAATGACCTTTTTTCAGCATCTTTTCCATGCGATGGGAACTAATGACCTCAGGTGAACCAGCCATGATGCCTTGGAATTTATATTGGTGGCCTTCCTAGTCGAATTGCATGGTTAATTCCTTAAAATCCATGAGAATGGGACCCAAAGTCCTTAGCCATTATGCACCCAACACAATGTCACAACTTCCCATGTCGATAGCAAACATATGGGATTTTAGGTGGTAGTCACCGATTTGGAGACGCACATTTTCACAGTTCCCTCCACATTTCATGGAACCACCATTGGCAATCATGATTTGGAAATTGTTGACGGCATGGATGTAGCAATGAGTTTCTTGGGCAATGCAGTGATGAATAAAATTATGGGTGCTTCCACTATCAACCAGAATGATGACCTTCCGATGCTTGATGTAACTGATTAAATTGAGGGTTTGGGGGGCGGAGAAGCCAGTGAGAGAATTGAGGGAAAAGATCGGTTCCACTTCAAGAGGGTCTGAGGGAGGGGTTATGTCAGTGATTTCAAGTGACTCTGGCACAAGGGGAGTTTCAACATCCTCTTTCGAAATATCCTCAGAAATGGCTATAAAAAGATTTTGTTCCTTACACTTGTGGCCCGGGAAATATTTGTCATCACAATTATAACAAAGGCCTTTGAGTTGGCATTCAACCATTTCAACCC
>SNQJ01S0051967.1:51013-65399 GCA_010110895.2 Picea sitchensis
GGAGAACACCATACCGGAGTTTGGCCAAGTCATCTGTAATGCCGTATAAAGAGAAATAATGTTCCATTTGGGTTACCCAACCAGTGGGATCCGAGCCATCAAATTTGGTCACATCCACCCGCGGAAGGCGTAGGTCACATTGAAAGTGATGGTGTTGAAAGTTATGAGAATGAGAGGAAATTTCAGCTTCAGTATGTGGAGGTGGGATAGATAAAGGGTTATCTATAGGGATATGCATCTTGGTGCAGAGTGTCAAAACAACAAATTCAAGCTAGGTATTTAGGTCTTGTTTGATTTCCTCCATTGAAGACTGCATGGTTGTATTGATGGTGGCAACATTGGCACTAAGCTATTTGACTTCTTGTTGGGTCTCGGTGAAACTAGATCAAGGTATTGAAGCGAGCTTCCCAGTCTTGGCTACAGGTATGGGCCATGATGACGAGAGAACCGAAATAGGGTGGGTGGGGTCAAACATTTTGCTGAAAAATGATATGTATGAATGTGATAAGGGCGAATAGATGAATCCAATGGAATAGGTCTCAATTAATGGTGCACAAATTTCCAGAGTTATACTCTAGTCTGAAGAATACTGCAACGATGAAATGCCCAAATGATTAACCAGGAAGAAATGTGTAATGATTTGGAAACCCAAACACAGTTGCACAGAAATAGATCTTCTTTGTTTTAATTTGTTTATGTTTCTATCCCCAATGGTTAGGTATTCAAGGATTCTACAGACAAGGGTTTTCCCTGTGTTATAGCTCTCTAATATACGTGCGGGGTCCAATAGTAATACTCGATCCAATATCTCAGGGCACTAATTAAGGAGGCTAGACCATGCCCTTAGCCATACTACCTGACTACCCAGGTACTAGAGAGTATCTTCCCGAGTGTTGTTCTCGGTGGCACTATAGCAATCAGGCAATCAATTGTTTTATCTAAAGAGGGCTTCAGGTAATCTACGTTCATCTGTACATAGGTGTTTTTTGATGTGCTACCACTCGAAGGGGTACCAACAGGGGTTACAAGGGTGGCCAATAGATGTGTGCTTAAGTACCACTTTTATTTCTTGCATGTATGAATCTCTCAACCACAGGTTTATGCATGTAACGACAGATCTATGTGGCTTAAACACACCAGAATATGTCTCTACCCTGAAAAAAAAATTAACCCACAATTTTTGCCGAGGAAAGTGCTATGATACCACTTGTAATATACCAGATATAAAAAGTATGAAGAACATAAATAAAATGCTAAAAATGGTAGAATAACAACAATATAAACAGAACAATCACCACAGTAACACTGAAATGGTATAAGAATAACAACAGAAATAACACTTTGATTCTGAGAGCAATGTTCACAGGCCTCTTTGAGGGGGCAACTTCCAGTCCAGTAGAGCTCTATTACAATAATATCCAAGCTAGGGTTCTCATACCCTCGAATCCTATTTATACTAAATATGTCTATCAAAAAAAGCATCTAGAGGAAGATCCTTCTAGAAGTGGAAGCTTCTATTAGGTCTTCTTACATTCGACTTATTCTATTTTATTGCAAGGCCTTATTAATGTTGAAATTTATTACATCCGAATATATTGTTCTACCTATGTGTAGGTTAGGACCCTAACATCAGGATATGATGGATAGTAAACGTATGAACTCCGAAGTGCAAATTCGTTAACTATATTTTAACCGAGATTAACTTAACTAATTAGGATTTAATATTTTGGCATTTTGTTGCTTCATGGATTTGCAATTTAGCTCTTTATTATATTTCTGAAAGACCATTACTAGTATTGATGTGTTGAGGATGATGTCATTTCAGATGATGTGCGGAGACTAGGGAGTGCTATGTGTTACTTAGAATCATATGTATCTTCATATGAAAAGGTTTGAAATGGATGCCACATGTCAACCCAGGGAAGACTCGAAAGATACACGTGTACTTATGACTCGTGTCCTTTAATGGTTTATGAAAAGGTGATAAAGGACACTTTCTGGCTTTGGGATTTTAACCGTGAAGACTTGTTGCAACACCCGAAGCGTGAAAATATGAAGCGAACTTTAGTGATTTGACTCTTTAAAAATCAAGTAGCTCCAAAACTCGGGGAAAAAGGGGACCGTTCGATCATCTGGAGAACATTATCAATGGCGGATATCATGCGCGCCTTATGACTAGAAGTAAATTTGATTTAAACATTCGAAAGTTGATTTCCGAGTTATTATTTAACAAAGATGAAGTTCGAGAAAGTAAAACTCAATGTTTTACAATTATGTGTGTTCCAACATAGGCTCCATCTGGGGATTGTGCCTCCCTGGGAGGCGTGGAAGAATAGTATACCAAGTTCCTTTATTGGGTAAATGGAGTCATCATTTCATTTATGGAAAACACCGTTGGGGAAAAATCGTACAGAGAAAAATTGGACTTCAGTCGTGTCTCATAAATCTTTCAAAACATAATCAATTAGTGATCTCAAGTTAGGCTATTAATAGTTTCCTTTTCCTGAAACTGAGCTTGGATTTGTTTAAAATAATCATGACAAATTTAATTGAACTATCAGACTTTGGTTGATTTCATTCGCATCGAGGCAAAGTAACTTTAAAAATTTATTCAGGGAATCCCTTGTTGATTTACAAAGTAAATATTACCGGAAAGAGAGCCAGAAATTAGAGTATGTTTATACATGTATGACATCCTTACATACATCATATATATTTCTTCACTACCAACGAACCTGTTCAGTACCTCGGTGAAGTTATCTATGTCTCCCATTGAATTTCCTTTCACCACTTCAATTAGCATTTTTGCATTTTATGGAGATGAGGGAAATCATTTCATGAATTTCTTTTCATCATCTATTTTGGACAAAATGAGGGAAATCATTTTTATGAATTTCCTTTCACCCTTTGTCTTGGACTAGATGGGGGAAATCATTTTAATGAATTTCCTTTAACCATCTGTCTTATATTTTTTATAATTTTGAAGTGGGGGAAATCAATTTGTATGTATCATACATGCATGATATCTGCTTAAGATTTGATATTGAAGGTTTGTCAACCCTTTTTTATTGTACTCTAGACTAAATCTCTCCCGATCTTCAATACATCTTTTCCTATAGGGAACAATTTATGGGGAATTTTCATTTCCAGGGATTAGCTTCGAGCGAATTGATCAATTAAAATCTATTAGAAGAGATAAAGTTATCAAGATTATCCTAGACATACTTTCTTTCAGTTAAAATCAAAAGAATATAAATATCTTCTCCTAATCTTGTTTTAAAGATATTCTTTTAGGCTTTCTGAGTCAAGGCAAAATTCTTTCTTTCTATGAATTCTTAAGGATAAGTGGTGAAAATTAGAATAGAGTAAAAGATCGGAGATAGGAAAAATGAAACAGAGCGAGGACTCATATGGTCTGACGCAAAATAATCTCATTTCCACATAGTTTGCTTCTCGATTATCCAACTTCTCTTTTTTTATCCCTTTTCATTCTTATTTTCTTTTCCTTTTATTTCAACGTTTTTTTTATTTTCACTTGACTCGGAAGCCTACAAATTTTCTGACCTTTGATCAGGTGATTATATTTATATGAGTAGAACCTTGTTTATATGCGATAAGATTTATTTTAGTATTTTAGCTTGAACAATAAGCATAGAAGTTCATACCTCAGATTTCATTTACATTTTCAATCAAATCAATTATTAATTCATCACCTGTTTTGAGAAAAAACAAATGTTTGGAAACTGAACGTTGGATTTCGGTACCTCCTTATTTATCATTTTATAATAAGTATTCTGCAAAAGTATAAAAAGAAAAATTCAGAAAATTTTGTGGAATACAACGATATGCAATGCAGATATTTTATATTTTTCTTTTGTGATGTTGAATAAAACTAGGTTTATTTAAAATGAAGAAGTAAAATTCAGATAACCTACGAAGAAAAATGAAATTTCAAATTTAAACAAAAAACCAAACCGATATATACAATGTTAATGTGAAACATGATTATTGCATAAAATGTTTTAGATAGCGCCCATTGATAGGGGTGTCAAAAGTTTTTCCGTCAATATTTTCTAGTAGGAATGAATTCTTTCCCTCTGTAGCCGCAATCCTGAATGGTCTGAACCAGAGATGATCAAACTTGTCATGTTTTCATGCATCTTCTTTTCTAGCATCCCATTTTAAAACTAGATCACTAGGAAGAAACTCCCTATCTTTCGTTTTTTTATCGAAAAGGGCTTTCATATTATCTTGGTACTTTTTAAGTCTGTCATCGACTTCGGCCCTGTTTTGTTGGACTTCGATTATTTGGTTTATCCTTCTCGTTATGTCATTCAGATCTTCATTTGCGTCTTGCCACAACTTCATCACTGGAAGAGAGAGATTGATAGGAAGGATAACATCAATACCATAAATCATTTGGAAAGGAGTTAAGAAACCTTTAAGCGGGTTCAAAGAGAGAGATTGATAGGAAGGACAACATCAGTACCATAAACCTTTTCTTCGGAAGTCCATTTCATTTCACTTTCTTTCTTCAACATATCTGTGATTAGTATGACAATTTTAGCAAAGTTAGGGATAAATCTTCTCAAAAAAATTATATTTCCTAAAAAAGATTCGATCTCTTTCTTATTTCAAGGAATTTTTATCGTGTCAATAGCCTCGAATCGCTTAGGGTCGACCTTGATACCATCCTTTGAAACTATATGACCCAGGATTTTTCCTTCTTGCATAGCAAAATGAGACTTCTTAGGGTTAAGAGACAAACCAAACTTTTTGCATTTCTCGAAGGTTCGCTTAAGATGAACCAGATGTTCTGCATTAGAATTGGAGAAGACTGTTAGATCATCTAAGTAAATAATTTTTTTTTTATCTCTCTCATCGATGAAAGCTATATCCATCACTCCTTGGAAAGTGGCCCCTATGTTCATCAAACCAAATGGCATTTTATCATACATGAAATTTTCCCATGGAGTAGTAAATGCAGTTTTTTCTTTATCATCTTTGTGGACAACAATTTGGTTGTATCTGGAAAAACCATCAATCATAGACATTCTGTTAGCTCCAACTACTTTTGACATGATCCATTTTTGGCAGTGGGCAGTTATCTTTAAGGGATGACCGGTTTAAATTTTTAAAATCTACACAAAGCCTTATTTCTCCACTTTTCTTCCTGACGGGTACCAAATTTTCTACCCATTTTGAATACGTGAGTGGAATGATACTATTTGCATCTAGCAGCTTCTTGACCTCTCTTTATATTACTAGCAAGAGGATAGGGTTTATCTGTCTCATATTTTTCCTGAAAGGTTTGATACCATGCTTCAAAGGAATCTTATGTTCAATTACAGAGGTATCATAAGTTCTTAAATCGTCATAGGACCATGCAAAGACATCTTTATACTGTTTAAGAAATTCATCGTAATTATTTTTTACTTGGGCTGGGAGGTATTTAGATATTTTGACCAATTTAGGATCTTCTTTAGTTCCTATATTACAGTCTTCAACCTCTTCAAGCTGAGTTTGTAAGGTAGATTTTAAGGGTATATCATCTTGGTCAAACAATCTCTCTAAAGGTATCAAACCCCTGGGGATCTAATTGTTCTTAAGCAAAAGGATTAGGTGATTTGCGATCTTATCCTGGAACTTTTCAGGATATTCATCTTCTTGCATGATCCAAATAGGATCATTTTGATTCTCTTGATCTATATGAGTCTTAGAGAACTCATCAACCATTTCTAGGAACTGTTTAATCTACTCGTCGTCTTCAAAAACCTACCAGTGTTGCACATTATTTGGAATTGAAGGTATGTGTCTCATTTCTATTTGATATTTCAATTTTAGGACTGTAGGTGGTACAAACGTCACAACTTATTTGGCTAAAGAGTCTGCTTGTTGATTTTCCATTCGAGGAATGTAGTGAATGTTAAAGGACGAGAAGAAATTCTCTATCAAATCCTAAGTGGAGTTTCTATATCACCTTAGCCTTGGATGTTTATCTTGATATTGTTGCTTTATTTGTTTCACAATTAGATCTACATCACCATAAACTATTAGATGTTCAATTTTTAGCTTCCTGACAGCCTTCAATCCTAAAACTAGAGCTTCATATTCACAAACATTATTTTTATAATCAATTTCCCATTGTAATCTATATGAAAAGGGGATGACATACTCATCTACAGGTGCAACAAATAATACTCCAGCCCCTGCCCCTTCATAGGACGAAGCACCATCGAAAAAAACAATTCCATACTCCTTCTCTATTATTTACACTTTTCTTTGATTTTTCTATTTTTTTTGTTTTATTCTTCTATACATTTTTCAAAATCATCGTCTATTGATAAAATACAATTTCCTAGATCTTAATCGACAACATAGACTGGATAATTGTTTGGGTTTTGGGAGTCACTTACAGTAGATGCCAGTCTAGTTTCTTTGTACAGTCGAGTAAATTGTCCACCAAAAATTGGGATCGTAGCGTATGTCATGCCCAGTTGAAGTGATCTTCCTAATTTCATGCCCCAACACCTAGATAGAAGCATTCCATACTTGGCAGTGACATCAGCAACAACTACATCCATAAGGATATTTTTTACAAGAATTTGTGCAAGATTCACTACCAAATCCTTGATCATGCTGAGACACTTAACTTTTCTTGAATCAAATGAGTATAAGTCTTGATAAGTCTAGTGATTTCGAGGCCCAAATTTTCCATAATAATTTGAGGCATTAAGTTATGAGAGGCTCTAGAATCTAGCATACAGTTGTGAAGTAAGTGATCGTGCACAACCAATGTAATATAAAATGGAGCAACAAAATCCTTAGTATTTTTTATGTGTGGACCAAACATAATCGTTGGTATTTCATCTTACAGATTGATCACATCTGCATGACATTCAACATCAGAAAAATTTATCATTTTAGCAATCTGTTTTTTATAAATTGGATTCTTAGCAAGCTCAACCAGAGGCATGGGGATTTTAATTTTATTTAGTTCATTTTCTAAACTGAAACTTCCATCTTTTTTTTTTTATTTCTCTGGTTGTAGCTTGTGCTTCATTATTCTCAACTTTCTTGGTTTGTGTTTCTCTTGTTTCAACTATTTTCGTTTAGGCAACTTGTTTTTCAACTAGCAGTTTAGTAACAACTGCCTTATTTGCTTTATTTCTTGATAAAATATTTTTTGGTGGAACACTTGTAGTATTTGTTTCTTTGGGCCTTAAATTATACTTATGTTGAAGCTCGACCATTATGGAGTCGGCGATTCCTTGATATGCAGACTCTCCCAGATTATTTATACTTTCCTCATTACTAAACAAGGGTTCTTGGTCTATAGATCTTTCATAATCTTGTCTAGTTAAATGAGGTTCCTGGTCGTCATCACTAAGGTTTTTTATATCCTCTTCTAACCCCTCA
Organism: Picea sitchensis; assembly: GCA_010110895.2. Classification (NCBI taxonomy): domain Eukaryota; kingdom Viridiplantae; phylum Streptophyta; class Pinopsida; order Pinales; family Pinaceae; genus Picea; species Picea sitchensis. Next base: position 58,433 of record SNQJ01S0051967.1, read on the forward strand.
TAGTTTTGCATATCATCCCTTTGCATAAAAAAAATTATTTTAAACGGAGCCTGTATTTTTTTATCTTCATTTTTCATTTGTCTCTGCTAGGTCTGGGGGTTAGGATTTCTCCTGAAATCTTTTCTAGCGAATGGATCAGGTTTGGCTTGGTCTAGCTCCATTATAGAGATTTTTTTTGACAAATATTTGATTATCTTAGCCACGTCATCCATTTTTTATTTCGCGGACTTCCCAGATCTAGAGGGTCCTGCTTGTTCCCTGAAGCGTTTGGGTTCTTTGGTTCTTGTATCAACCTTGGATTTTAATTTACCACACTCCATCATGTTTGATTTGATTTCTATGGTGTCGTCTTGCATTCCTACTAGAGTGGCAGATCTTCTTTTTCTTAAAAGTAGGGCAAAGTCGAGTTCAAAAGCCTCTGCGAAAGTTACCTTTGCCACAGGTTGAGAAGGTTTAACCTCGACTGGGATCTTATGGTAGAGTTTGTTAAACCTTTGAGTAAATTCGAGAACTAACTATGAATTCCTTTTTCTTAGAGCTCTGAATTTAGTCAGATAATATAGATGGTCTTTCTTTTCTCCCCATTGTCTTAAAAATGTGTTTTCTAAATCATCATATGACCATACGGAACCTACTAGGAGTCCTCGAAACTAGATTCTTACTTGTCCTCTGAAAGTTTGCACTAAAATCCTTGAGTAAACATCTTCATTCTCAATTGCAAGGATATCAACGAACTGATCGAAAAAGGTTATGTGCTCTATTGCAGTTAAATCTCCTTCTCCCGTAAATTTTGGTAATTTCTTCATATAATTTTTAGGTAAATCATGAAGGACGGGAGGAAGGACCAAGGGAGTGTATCTGGCTCCTACATTGGAAAAAATTCTAGGGGGTGGGGGTTGACCATGACCTTGTCCACCTTCTCCTCCGCCTCCGGAAGAAACCATCGAAATTCTAGGGGACAGACCTTGTGAAAAAAAAGGGTTTTCAAAAACTTCTAGGGACCGTAGAAGTGACCTTTCAACTTCTTCAGTATGTGGTGAAGAGAATTCTGGAAAAAGGTCGTTAGGAGACGAAAATTCTAGAAGAGGAGGGAAAGGAAAATGTGGACTGGTTTATTCATATTTACACAATGTATAAATAGGTGAACCAACATGGGATGAATCGGGGTATAAAATGTGTTCTTCAGGGTTTCAAGGAAATGAGACCTTTGTAAATGTGTTAATCCTGCAAAAAATAGATCTAGCTAAAAAATAATACACACATTTGTAGAGAGAATTGGAGAAGGAAGAAGAAGGAGAGAAAGAATGGAAGAATTATCATTAACCGTTGTGAATAATGAATAATTTACACATGATATACTTTGTATAACTCAATGAGTTTGACTTGAGGTGAACCAAGTCGCCATAGTGGTGGTCTAGAGTGATCTGGACACACACCAGCAGTTACGGGAGTGAACTGCCACCTATTCTTGTCTCTCAGGTAGTTACGGGAGTGAACTGCCACCTAATTGAGTTAACTAATCAACTAGTCTTCAGTTAACTGACTAAACAGAGAGTAGTGAGGAGTTAACTTAGGGAATCAAGGCTAATGCGCCACTTTGGTGATGATCCCAATGCAACATCTAAACTCAACTCAACTAGTCAAACTGAAGTGTCAACTGAAAGAGAATATTCTCCAGGTGGAATATTCTCCCCTAAAATATAGGAGACTGGATAATGACTAATTATGAATAATAAACAGGGAATAACCTTAGGTAAAATAAATCCTAGGTGTGTGTGAAGTAACTCCAACACCCCCCCTGAACATCACTATGGTGAAAATAAAGATTGGGTCCCGACAACGAGGCCATGTTAGGTACCCAAGTACAAAAGNAAGGCTAATGCGCCACTTTGGTGATGATCCCAATGCAACATCTAAACTCAACTCAACTAGTCAAACTGAAGTGTCAACTGAAAGAGAATATTCTCCAGGTGGAATATTCTCCCCTAAAATATAGGAGACTGGATAATGACTAATTATGAATAATAAACAGGGAATAACCTTAGGTAAAATAAATCCTAGGTGTGTGTGAAGTAACTCCAACACCCCCCCTGAACATCACTATGGTGAAAATAAAGATTGGGTCCCGACAACGAGGCCATGTTAGGTACCCAAGTACAAAAGATACACTGAAAATAAAGTAAGGAAAGAGGGAAAACCTCATGGGAAAAACCCCCCTCAAGGTACAATGTATGTAAAAAGAAGAACTATAGTTGCTATGCGGCCGTGTCCTTCACTCCAAGACGACCTCACAGAGAATGGAATTTCTGCTCAGTAAAGGTCTTGGTGAAAATGTTTGTTGTTTGTTCTGCTAAAGGAAATAACTGTAAGTCGATGATCCCCTCATGTACTAAGTCCCGGATGTAGTGCATGTGGATCTCGATGTGCTTCATCCACTGCCTCTAAACTGGATCTCTGCAAAACTTCAAAGTGCTCTGGTTATCACACCAGATGATGATCGGCCGATGAAACTGAATGCCCAACTCAGTGAGAAAATGTTATAGCCACATAGCCTGAATGGTTATGTTAACTACCCCTCTGTACTCTGCCTCAGAAAAAGATAGAGCAATGGAAGCTTGCTTCTTGCTCAACCAACAGATAGGACTAGAACCAAGATTGAGTGAGTAACCAGATGTGGAATTGTGATCAATGTTATCGCCATCCTAGTCATAATCAGTAAACCCAATGAGATATAACGTAGAGTATGCTGCATAATGAATCCCAAAGGTGATGGTGCCCTGTATGTATCGAAGAATACGCTTTGCAGCTTTCCAATGTAGCTCATGTGGCTCCTGCATGAACCTGGAAACTGCGCCAACTGCATATGAGAGGTCTATTTTGGAGTGTGTGAGATACAACAAGCTCCCCACTAGTTGTCTGTACAGTGTGTTATCAACCAATGGAGTCTCCCCACCATCCTCAAGTTTGACTCCTGATAGGAAAGGAGTCAGAGAATACTTGCAGTCTGTCATGTGAAATCTCTCAAGGAGATCTCGTGCATACTTGGACTGAGACAGTTTCATGCCTAATGCATCCTTAATTATCTCCAGTCCAAGGAAGAAGTGTAGTGAACCCATGTCCTTCATCAAAAACCTATCATGAAGAATCCCCTTGACTGCATCAATTTTTCAAGTCGAGCAACCAGTGATCAACAAATCATCGACATATAGAACTAAAGTAGAAGTGAATTAGTTGTCCTGAGCATGTATACATTCGAGTCTGATTTACAACGTACAAAGTTCTGTCACAACAGGTAGGATTCCATCTTGGTATACCATGCCCTCGGAGCCTGCTTGAGGCCATAAAGTGGCTTCTTCAGTGGACAGACCAAAGATGAGTCCTGCATAAATCCCTATGGCTGCTCCATGTAGATCTCCTTAGAGAGATCATCGTGAAGAAATGTATTCTTCATGTCCATCTGCTGGACTTACCATCCCTTGGTTGCCTCAATGGAAAGTGCCAATTGTATGGAATCCATCTTCACTACTAGAGCAAAGGTCTCATCATAGTCAACACCATGAACCTGCTGAAATATTTTAGCGACAAGCCTGGCTTTGTATCTGCTGATCTATCCATCCGCTGTGCTCTTGATCTTGTAGACCCATCTGCATCTAAAAAAATTTCTCCCAGAAGGAAGGGGAACCAGATTCCAAGTCTGGTTCTCGAGGAGGGAGTTATACTCCTCCTGCATGGTGGATTCCCAAAAGGGATTTCCAGCAGCTTCGCCATAAGACTGTGGATCTGAAGACTGAACCAAGAAAAGATGCCTCAAAGGCACTATTTCAGTGGCAGTGAGTACAATAGGAGGCTCCTTGAAATCAGATCGAGTCCTCCTAGTATTCGATGGATCACCTACGAGATCCCCTGCATCCTGAAGAGTAATTTGTGCCCACTTGGGCCTCTGCTCTGGCTCTGCAACTACATTTGGATGCTTTGACTCTGCATCAGACTGTACTGACTCTGAATTTGAATCATCTGATTCCTCTGAATCAGAACTCTCATTTGAAGAAGATTCGACATGTGCATGCTCATCATCTCAGATAGGTGGAAGAGTGAAGGTGTCTGCATGCGGCTGCTGAGGTACATGCAAGACACTTTCCTCGAATTGGACACTATGCTCAATGATGGTACGGCCCGAGGAAATATCAATAAGCCGATATCCCTTCACACCATCGGGGTATCCAACAAAAATGCACTCAGTGCTCTATGGAACAAGTGCCTTCCTCTTTTCAGAGGGAATCTAGGCCCATGCACGAGAACCAAAGATGCAAAAGTGGGTCACTTCTTGTTTGAGGCCGCTCCAAGCCTCGTAGGGGGTTTTATCCTTGACATATCTATGGGGAGATATGTTTTGGATGTATGTTGCATAGTCAAGTTCTTTGGCCCATAGTATTTGTGGTAGTGACTTTGCATGCAACATGCAAAATGCCATCTCCTTTAGAGATCGGTTTTTCCGCTCAACAACTCCATTTTGCTGCGGAGTGTAGGGAACGGTGTCCTGCAATTGAATCCCTATCTCATGGAAAATATTATGGATCTCATGATTTACATACTCTCCATCGTTATCAGTTCGGAGGACTTTGATCTTCTTTCTAGACTGTGTCTCAATTAGGTCTTTGAAATCTTTGAGGTGTTGAAAGACCTCAAATTTTTGCTTGAGAAAGTATATCCATGTAAAATGTGAGAAATCGTCAACAAAAATGAGAACAAACCTCGCTTTGTTGATCGATGGATGTGGAAAAGGACCCATGAGGTCACTGTGGATTAGATCTAAAGGTGTGGAAGCTCGCTGAGACTTTCCCTTGTCGAATTTCTCTTGAGGGTGTTTCCCGAGAACACATCCCTCACACACTCCCTTGGAGAAATGGATGTCTGGTAGACCATCAACTAATATGTGCTTGCTAAGTTGTTGCATGTATCTTAAATTCAAATGTCCAAATCTTTCGTGCCATATCCTACTACTTTCATCAGCATGAGTAAGCAGTAAAGGAGAATCAGGTTCAATGAACTCAGAAAATGTATACAATCTAGATTGATGATTTACCTCACCGATTGCAAACATGGAGTTGGTTTGAATGTCGTAGATGTCCATGGAATTTGGTGTGAATACGACTCTCTTTCTGGTGCCAAAATTCATCATTTGATACACAGAGAGAAGGTTGATAGAAAGCTTGGGAACATGCAACACATTCTCGAAGCTTCCAATGGTGAGTTCAATCCTTCCTTTGCCAGTGACTTCGAAAGAAGAGTTGTCCCCCATCAGAGTGGGAGGTCCTTTACATGCATCCAAAGAAGAATATACTGCTTCTGAGGAAGCCATGTGATGTGATGCTCCTAAATGTACAATCCAAGCATCGGGAGAGGAGTTGATGGAAATCAAGGCATGGCTAGAATTGTCTTTCTTAGAATTCAGATCTTCTAGCTTCTTCTTCTTTGCACCCTTGTGGATGTGATCTCCAAGGCTATTTTTATGAAGTATTTGATACATCCGATCTATTTTATTTTGCATGCATGTGGATTCTGAATGGAATCCTTTGTGACGGTATGTGCATTTCTCTCCTTTTCTTCCCTTTTCTCCTTTGGATATGGAGGCATCGATGAAGGGTTTTGTGTACCCTTCCTTCTTCATATGTGCATGATATTTCCACTTATATTTATATTTATATTTCTGATATTTGTGGCTTCCATCATGCACAGTGAGTGCATGCGCCCTTGGGCCTTTGATTGCGCCCATGTTGATAAGCTTGGTTTGCTCTTGTGTCAAGGATTCGATAAAGTCCTCAAGAGAAGGCATATTCCAGGTGGCTCTAGAGGAAAATATGATAGTATGGAATGTGGATATGAATAAAGATAATTCAGGTCCAAGCTTGGAGAGAATGGTGAGAACCATGTGTTTGTCCTCTACCGATTTATCAACCCCGCAAGCTTTGAGTTGCGACAGTAAATCCTTGAATTTTGTAAAGAAATCTTGGATATTGTCGAAGCTTTTTGGATCCAATGTGAGCAGATCCACCTCCGACATGTGTCCCCTCATCTCATCTTGTTTTCCAAAGATCCCTTCCAATATTTTCCATACTTCATTGGGAGTCTTACAGGAAGATATGTGAAAAAAAAGATCGATAGAAATAAGACTGCAAATTGTTCTGAGTGCCTCATCCATGTGATTTAAGTACTTGGATTTTTCTATGGCTGATGCTGGATTTGTATCTGTATTCATGGTTAACCTATACAACCCTTTGGATCAGAGATGTATGGTTATTTTCTCCTTCCATTCAAAATAGTTGTAAGGTGTAAGAATGAATTCTTTTTGGAATTCCATCTTTCCATTGTCTTCAATCTTTTATACCTGCAAAAATTTTGGTGTAGCTTTTGCTTAATAGTCTATTGGCTCTGATACCATGTAAATGTTTTAATACTACACAAAATAGATCTAGATAAACAATAATACACACATTTGGAGAGAGAATTGGAGAAGGAAGAAGAAGGAGGGAAAGAATGGAAGAATTATCATTAACCGTTGTGAATAATGAATAATTTACACATGATATGCTCTGTATAACTCAATGAGTTAGACTTGAGGTGAACCAAGTCACCATAGTGGTGGTATAGAGTGATATGGACACACACCAACAGTTACGGGAGTGAAATGCTACCTATTCTAGTCTCTCAGGTAGTTACGGGAGTGAATTGCCACCTAGTTGAGTTAACTAGTCAACTAATCTTCAGTTAACTAACTGAACAGAGAGTAGTGAGGAGTTAAATCATGGAATCAAGGCTAATGCGCCACTTTTGTGATGATACCAAGTCAATGTCAAATTATCATGGTGATGATCCCAATTTTTCATGGTGATGATCCCAATGCAACATCTAAACTCAACTCAACTAGTCAAACTAAAGTGTCAACTGAAAGAGAATATTCTCCAGGTGG
>SNQJ01S0051967.1:66802-82785 GCA_010110895.2 Picea sitchensis
AATCATGAAAAATTAGTGCATGTATAAAACAATATAAAAGTTTGAGAATACAATAAATATTAAAACAGATAATGAATGTATATATAGCTAATTATCATGGGATGATATTCATTTGATCCCCCGTCCATGTGACCATATTTTCTAAAAAAAAAAATTAGTTGTTGTTATTAAAACTCTTTCAAGACGTCTAGTACAACAATTTTTGCAAGGGCAATAAAATTTACCATCACCCTTTTCACCCTCTTTAATTCTTTTCCTAGCTCTAATTTTTTCTAACATTCTTCCCCACAGACATATACTGAAAAAAATACTTTTTTTTTGTTCGCCAAGAAGACCCGCAAACCTTTTTTGAAGTGTCGTTATTATAGAAAACTTGTCACAAAATCCGTAAAATGAAACATATTTATAGATTTTATAACGTTGCAATTCTGACGATAGTTGACCAAATCAAACTTGACTTGGTCAAATACTAGGTGATCATTGGAGGGGGAAAACCTAGTTTCCATAACGTCGCAACTGCGACGACTATTTTACCAACGTTGCAAGAGAGAAAACAATCCAATGAGGTTGTTATAGTGACGTCTTCGTCGCTATTGAGACATGTGTTTGTATGACATCGCACGTTCGACATTATTGGGCAATATGGAAAAAAAAAAAATCCTCTATTTTTCAACAGTATGGCCAATTTTGTCCATAACATTGCAAATAGAACGTCGAAAATTTTCCAATATGTACTAGTGAGTTGTATCAGGGGTTACTAGCTAGAGGGAAAACCAGTAGTGTTGGAGGTGTTTTCCAGCTAGATGGATAATGTGCAGCTATGATGGTTATACTTGATCTATTTGATCATATGATAGCTTATGTGGCTATGGTGATGCTACATGTAGACTAGTTTGCAAGACCATGTGATTCTTTCCCATGCCATGTGAGATGGATGGATGTGTTTGAGACCACTACATGAAGAACATCCTAGTTAATATCTCCCTAGCTAAGAGGGTGTGTTGATGTTTTGGTAGTTGAGGGAGGTATTAACCTCCACGTGTAACCTATGACTAAGAATAGAATATTCTCGAAGCAAGTGAACCATTAAACATATGTGTTGAAACCCTAGAAGACAAGTCGACCTAGTAGAATAAATAATATTAGAATATTTTCTTCCATATATAAAAGTCAGCGCCACAAGAAAAAGACAAACATAAAATATAATTACCAAAAACTCAAGTCGGCCCAGCCAGAAAATTCACAGGAAAGATTAATATAAATAGAGTACATTTTAGCTCATTTGGATACCCTGTCAGAGCGCAAGTCTTGTGGAGATTTTCATTTGCAGTGGAAACTACAGCTGCAAGGAGGAATAAGGTTGTATGGTCATCTCTTGGTATTAGTCTCTCACTAACTCTATCAAGTGACTCTCTTGGTGATTCTCTTGGTGAAAATATTGGTGATATTCTTGCTAAGTATGGCACAAGTTTGAGAGATTAGTGCAGTTGTAGCTACTGCAATTGTGTATGGCACTTATTCTATGGATATGGAGACTCCTCTCTTGTGCGCTACCATTGGAGAAGGAGCTCTCTACTTGTGTTGAGTTGTTTTTGCAGTTAACAGCTAGGATTTATCTGTTGGTTTTGGAGTAGGATTGCTAGAATCATTCTAATTAAAGGTTAGTGTGCTCAGGGGTGGCATATGTGAATTCCTATGGCTGGGTGACAATGATATGACATTGTCTATGGTTAAAGGAGCATACCAAAATTTCAACACTTGGTAGGTGGAAAATTTGTGGTTAAGATAGACCACAACAACTTGAGGCACTTCTTGGGGGAAAAGGACTTGAATGAAAGGCAACATAAGTGGGTTAGAAAAATACAAGAATATGATTTCTACATAGAGTATGTAAAAGGAAAGAATAACACACTTACAAATGCTCTCTTCGGGAAACCAGAGATATTTTCACTTGCAGAGATTTCAGTTGACTAGAAATCTCATCTTTTGGTGGAGTATTCCAAGAACCAATTTTCTTGTGAGATGACGGATTGCAATGTGTAGGATGACAGGTACAAGGTGGTGGATGACATCATTTACTATAAATACCACATATACTTAGTCCCAGAATATTCTCTGAAGGAGAAAATTATGAAAGCCATGAATGATACACCATTAACAGGGCATCCATGATACTTTAAAACTTATAGGCAGATTAGGGAGAGGTTCACTTGGAAGTGCCTTAAAGATTATGTATTGAGGCATGTGAGAGAGTGTGCGACTTGTTAGTAGAACAATTCAGTGAGGACCCATCCTTCAATATTACTACAGTTGTTTCCCATCCCAGAGCAAAAGTGTGAAAGCATATTTATGTACTTCATCACAGGTTTACTGAGGGTACATGGAAGAGATTGCATAAATGTCGTGGTTGATAGGTTGACCAAATTTGCACATTTATTTTCTATATCCTCCAAATACAAGGCAACACGGGTAGACGAGTTGTTCTTCAGAGAGGTATTTAGACTCCATGGTTTTCCGAGGTATATTGTCAACGACAGGGACAACAGGTTCCTTAGTGCATTTTGGCAGGATTTTTTCAGGTTGTGTGGCACAAAGTTGACTCACAACACTAGTTATCACCCTCAAACAAATGGACAGAGTGAGATCGTGAAAAAGTGTCTATAAGGGTATTTACGTAACTATGTGTTCAAGAAACAAAAGGTATGGGTGAAGTGGTTGCATTTGGAGGAACACTTCTATAACACCACTTATCACATGTCCATCGGTATGACACCATTTCGAGCATTATTTGGTTATGATGCTCCTTCTTTTCTTGACTTGTCATTTGGGGATAACAGGGATCCCAAAGCCAAGGACTAGATCCGGGAGAGCTAGGACATACTCAAAGCTCTCAAGGAAAATTTGTAGATGGCTCAGAACCAACACAATATATATGCAGACAGACATAATGTCGATCACACTTTTGATGTAGGAGACATGGTATTCCTAAGGCTACAACCATATAGGTAGTCTTCACTAAAGAAAAGTGGTGCAGAAAATATTAAGCCACATTTTTATGGGACCTATAGGGTGATTCATAGGATTGGTGAGGTGACTTATGAACTGGAATTGCTAGGGGAAAGTAAAATACACAACATGTTCCATGTTTCATGCCTCAAAAATTCTTTGTGAAAACAAGTCACTACATCGATAGAGTTACCCCCATTAGATGAGGAGGGACAACTGGTATTGGTTCTTGAGGAGGTATTGGATATCCAGGAGAGGAAGTTGTGAAATAGGGTGAGCCGAGAGTACCTCATCAAATGGAGATATTTTCCAGTAGAGGATGCCACATGGGAAAGTGACCAGATTTTGCAGCATCCAAATTTGCAGTTGCTTGAGGACAAGCAATCTTGGGAATGGAGGACTATAATGTCCCTTTCCAAATGAGCTCTCCAGGAGATTGATGAAATAACCTAAGTGATTCTCGTAGGCTATATTCAATGGGGGGGTAGGGAAATAGTAATTTATTTAATGTCATCAGAGTGTAAATTATTTTATTTTTAAAAGGTGACATTGAGTAAACAATTAAAAAGGCGTGCCTAAGGGGACTATGGAAGTCATAAAGTCACTTTAACTTATTAAAAATGGTAAAAGTGGCAAAAATGTGTCAACGAGAGAATAAAAGGGGCGTGAGGGGCACCCTCTCTCATCATTCACTTGTTATTTTCTAAAATTGAATTGAGAGAGTTCTTTGTGACTTTGGCTCTTGGGATGAAAACCCTAGAGAGTTTCTTGAGATTGGTTTCGGTATTGAGACTATCCACCCTATCAGGTCATTGAGAGGAGATCATTCAAATATTCTTATGGTGCTTCATTGTGGAAGAGATCATCTTGTTGCAGTTGAGTTTTCCTTGTTGGTGGCTAAGTTCTTCTCACTATGATTGATTTTTGTTAAGGGTGGTTGGGGTATTCATTACAGAGGTATCTCTTGTTAAGAGAGGTGAATTCTTCAGAAGAGGAGTGCAACATTGTTAGTGGGTCAAATATAAATCTATTGAAGGGTCAAGATGCTATGAACATGACCGATTTCCCTTAAGAAATTGCAATAGTGTTGAAGGAGGTCATGTTGCTCAGGAACTACATTTTCTGATAAAGAAATGGTTGTGTTACTTCTTATTTGATTCTATTTGCACTGTTGGAGTTACCAAACCAGCATTGGTTGAGTTTAACATTGTTGGGGACGAGTTGGTTTTCATAGAGGCCGATTTGTTCAGTTCTGGGCTGATTTGGGAGAGAAAAGACTTCAGATCTCTTGTTGGATGAGTTTTCTCATCAATGGGACATATCCTATGTTCTTGTAGTTGAGTTTGATGCACAACGACTTGTTGTTCTTTGTCTTCTCTATTGGTTGCATACAGAGTTCGCCCTACATACCTGTTCTTTCCCATTTGTCTATTGTATATGATATTTACTTATAGATAACTCAGTGTTACATAGGTCGAGCCTAACATCATTTTTTTGTTGTTCTATTTTGTGTAGTGGTTAATATACACTGTTATCACTCAAATTTATGCAATAAAATTGTGATATCTATCTCATAATTTTATTGTCTTTGTGTCATATTTGGGTGTGACTAAATATATTTAAAAGGTTGCTCACTGGGTATAAACAAACCACCATATCAGCAACATACATTATCCATTACAACAACATATTGTGTGACGAAAGATTTCATTGCAAACTGAATTAAAGTCCCAAAAATTTAAGTGGAATGTTACATCTTTAGAGTTTCTTTTGTATCTACCAGCTAAAACAAGGCCCTCATCTAGCCATAGAAGACTAGGGTTGGAATCATTGCTTAAAATAATACATTGATTAATTGTTGTTCTAGCATTAAAGTATCCTACTAAGATGATATTGTCTTCATTTCTTAGACTATAAATATCATATTCTAAGTCATTGTAAGGACAATTTTTATCTAGATTGTTTTTTTTTTTTAATAAAAGGTAGAATTAATAGGTGCAAAGTAACATAATTCTATATAACTCTTTTTAGCATTAATATTGAAATCTCCATTCTCATGTATCGATTGAAAGAGTCTATCTTGTGAACCCTAATGTGAGGAAAAATATTATTTTTGAAGTAACAAGTTATGCCTCCATTCCCTTTATAGTGGGATCTCTTGTTCCATACCGACAACAAAATACAAAATAAATCATTCTATGCTAGGGACCTTAGGTTATTCATGTTCCCAAGTTTCAATAAGCAATATAATATCAATTTCACTCATGATCCAACTTAACATAGGCCCTTTGCTCCATGGAAAGCCACTACAATTCCAAGAGAGGATACATAGTGTCCCAAATTCCTAATTCCTATTTATTTTATCTTACTGGTCTTTATTCCTAATATTACTAGCCTTTCTATTCCTAATTATTTCTCATTTTCCTTTCTTCTTAGTTTCTCTTACCTTTTAAACTTCCTTCCTTCCTTAATTTAGCTTGATCTTCTACAATGAGATCTTCACTTAAATGTTCCTCACCCTTTTAAACTTAACGTTTTACTTAGTATAAAATATCAAAAGTTGTAAATTCTCTTGATGATCTGGTGTGATGTTATGTTATGAATATCATGCAAACTATGACCAAAGGAAGTTACCCGTAACACAAGAATTTTGTAATGTTATTGACTATTTATCTATATGTATGATGTGATTGAATCTATATGTATAATGTTCAAATCCAAAGGGGGGTAGGGTATGTATACCTCCGTAGACTTTACTAGTCAAATCGTTGGGTAGAGGGGAGTTCCTTGTCCCACAAACAAAGGGGTCTCATACACCAATTTGGTATGGCTTGGTGGTGATCTTAAAAATAGAATATTAATATTATATTAGTAATAGTGGAAGTTTGTATGCATGAATAAAGTACATTAATTTTGGCTTAAAAATGAAAAGTTAGTTAGTTAGTGCGAATTTAGTCCTTATTAGTCCTCAATTCAATTTCAGGAGATTCTTTTCTAACACATCAATTTTTCTCAAATTTATCTATGAGTGAAAAAAAATGCAATCATTAATCATTTCATTATAAAAAAAAAAAAAATTAAAAACAATAAAAAACAAATTCATATTATAAAAATATTTCATTATACCGAAAGAAAAAAGAAAAATAAATAAATAAAATAAAATAAAAAATAAAAAATAATTCATATTATAAAAATTAGTACGAAATTACTCTTTCTAGTTCCGTGTTCGACTAAAATTAGCTTTGAATTGGCAACTTTTGGACGTATGAGTTGATGGGGGCAATTCATTGTCTCCCGTACCATTTTTACTTTTACCAAGGTATTTGATTACATGAAGATCAGATTTTTCACATTTCTTTGATCTTTTAAACCGAATATATCGGTGACGTCATGCCTGATTTGAACAACTTTCTATGATCGCCCGTAGCCTAATTCACAATTTTTTTTAAATTATTATTAACGATCATTTTCGTTTCATATTCTATCATGTGTTACAATGTTGACATATTATAAAGTTGAAGTTATGACAATTATAAAGTTTGAAATTATGACAATGTTGAAGTTATGTTGAATGGTTTTTATCCTCTCCTAGGCAGATGAATAAAGTTGAAGTTATGACAATTATAAAGTTTGAAATTATGACAATTATAAAGTTTGAAATTATGACAATGTTGAAGTTATGTTGAATGGTTTTTATCCTCTCCTAGGCAGATGAATATATGGAATGTTGCACTTTTAATTATAGGTTTAAATGTTTAAAATCATAATGTATCTTATCATATGCTAATATAATGGTTTCAAAGAGGTTGGTTGGTTTTGACTATAGTTCAAATTTGATGTTCTACTTTGTATGTTAAAAAGTTTGTATAAGTTAAAATGATTATATAATTTATTGGATATTTAAAAGTTAATGTTAAGTGTCAAAATTATCTTTACCAATTTTATAGCTTTAAGTATTTAAAATAATGTGTTTGTGTTTTGATTATCATACATTGAGAATAGGTTTCAAAAAGGTTGTTGGTTTTTAGTAGAGTTGAAATTTGGCATCTTACTTTGTAAGTCTAGAAATTATCATGTGACATTCTAAAATAAATGTTATCCTTCATTAAGGATTAAATCTTAATGTTGAGTGTTGAAAATTCATCATTAATGACCAAAAGATGCAATGAATTCAAGGGAAAAAATCATGAATTTGTTTTGATTGTTTTTTTATTTTATTTTGTAATTAACAAAATCACTAATGATTTGTAACTTTTTTTTCATGAATTGATAGATTTGAGGATTGACATGCCACAAAGACTAAACCCACACTGATCAACTAGCCTACCAACCTACCACATGAAAACAAAAATTAATGTACTTTATTCATTTGCACATACTTCCACTACTACTAAGTCAAATCACATTATATAGATATAGATAGATAAGGTAATTTAACTTTCATGTGTGAAACTCCTCATGATTTATATATAGCTCATAATTGGCATAGTTTATTATAAAAATGTCATAGTATGCATGGTATTCATAACATCACATCATATTATCAATAACAATAAAAAAATATAGTACATTGACCAACTAAATAAAGACTAGATTCACACTTATCAACTAGCCTACCACTTATAAACCAAAATTAACATGTACTTTATTCATTGCACATACTTCCACTGCTACTAAGTCAAATCACATTATATAGATATAGATAGATAAATAGATAACACTACACAATTCTTTGTGTTATAGGTAACTTTCTTTTCTTGTGTGAAACTCCTCATCATCTATTCATGATCTATACATAGCTCATAGTTTGCATATTTTATTATAAAAATGTCATAATATGCATAATATTCATACCATCACATATATTATCAGTAATAAATAAATAAATATAGTAAGGTGATCAACTAAAGACTAGACCTAGTGATCAACTAACCTATCACCTTTGAAATAAAATTAATGTATTTTATTCATCTGCCCATACTTCCAGTACTACTAAGTCAAATCACATTATAGAGATATAGATAGATAAATAGATAACACTACACAATTCTTTGTGTTACTAGTAACTTTGTGTGTAAAAATTTTCATCTACCACCTTTAAAATAAAATTAATGTATTTTATTCATCTGCCCATACTTCCAGTACTACTAAGTCAAATCACATTATAGAGATATAGATAGATAAATAGATAACACTACACAATTCTTTGTGTTACTAGTAACTTTGTGTGTAAAAATTTTCATAATCTATTCATGATTTATTATAAACTTATCCTAAGCTGCATGGTATTCATAACATCACATCATATTATCAATAATACAAAAGAGAATAGTTGGTTTAGATATGATGGTTTGAAACCTTCACAACATTTAGCAATCAAACCCATTGGGCCTTGAAACAACAAAAACCCAATATTTTTCAAACTTTTAAATTTTTTTTCAAGTTATTAGTGTGCAAGCTATTGTTTATAGAACAAGGACAGAGAGGCTGTTTGTACTGCCTCCTAAGAATTTGTGTCGGAGCAGTATGAGCAGCTTTAGTCAATTTAAAGGTTGCTTATTATACCTCACAACTTCAGTATTACACTTCATTGTTGGAAACCTTGAAATAAGTGATTGAAACCTCTAAATAAGTAAACGCTGCAATAACACTATAAAGTTGTCAACCAATGAAATGTAAAAATAAAAAATAAAATTTTAAATTTCTTATGTTATACATTAAGTTATTTACAAAAAATTAAAGTCAAACCAAATTAATAGAGCAGTCAAAACTAACTCATTTCTATATATATATACTGAGAAAAGCATTACAATAAAACAAATAAACAATAAGGCAAAGTTATTAAGGAATAATTATGTATACTGAGAGAAGCATTACAGTAAGGCAAATAAACAATAAGGCAAAGTTATTAAGGAATAGTTATGTATACTGAGAGAAGCATTACAGTATGGCAAATAAACAATAAGGCAAAGTTATTAAGGAATAGTTATGTATACTGAGAGAAGCATTACAGTAAGGCAAATAAACAATAAGGCAAAGTTATTAAGGAATAGTTATGTATACTGAGAGAAGCATTACAGTAAGGCAAATAAACAATAAGGCAAAGTTATTATTCCTATGGGTGAAATTAAGGCGTTCTCTGAAAGATTAACTGAAAATTGAAAACTTATAAATAAGGAGAGGTGTGTGTTTCCCAAGCCGGCAATCAGAGGAGGGCGTTCTGTGTTTGGTGCGCAGGAGAGAAGACACCGGCTTTATATATCTAATCTGTTTCTGTTTGAGATGAATGAGTAGTAGATGTATGAGGGCAGTGCCTTCTCTCTGCGCATGAAACCTTCTGGTCCTATTTATCTTTTCATTTTACTTTTCTATTATTAACAATCTTTCGCAACCTGTGCTCAGTGTTCAACAAAGCACTGATATTTAGACTACGATTCCTGATAGTTATGCATAGATTCAAACTGATCTTTATGCGAAAAAAAGTGATGAAAAGAGAAAATCAATTATGGTGATGCTTAATCCGAATACTGGCGGATCGATCTCTGGATCGTCTAAGGAGTTCTCTCGGGCATTTGGTCTTTAGTAGCGAGCCAGCGAATCGACCCTTCTGCCTGCTAACAGAGCTTGTTATAAAGGTGGAACCGGTGAACTACAGGATTGCTAGAGCGCAGATCCCTCCCGCTTTGACAGACCATCCCTGCTGTGCGTCCCTCCCCTCTCAAGTGCAATCGATGCCCATTTTTGACCACCTCTCCCTATCGGCTTACTTATTTGGCTTCTCACTTTCTGTGCAGCGGTGTTCAGTGCTGTTTACTTATTTGGTTTTTCATTTTTTGTGTAGGTGTAATAATATATTTGAGTAGACCTAATAGTTAAGAACATGTATTTCCTCATAAAAAGTGGTAAGTTTCAAATCCAAAAAAAATAAGGTATGTATTTCTTGATCTATCTACAAAACTCTCACATGCATAACAAAACAAAGACAGTAGAATGAATGATGCTTTCATTTAAAAATATTTTTACTAAGTAATCTTTAATTGTGTTCTTAGCTAAGTGTGCCATTCATCAGATTGATCATCAAGCCAAGCCACCGTTAATGGCTACTCCAAATCAGCACGTATCTATGTATTTGTTTAAGCGAGGAGAATCAATGCGCACCGAAAAAAGAGAGGTATAGCAAGCAGAAAGATGGTGCCAATGTACTCCCCGGAAGATAAATTACATTTACAGCCAAATGACAGAAATCTATCGAACAGGAAGAGAAAGAAGGTATCATAAATTGTGACCTTAAATTTGAAAGAGTAAATGAGTTAAGTTCATTTTAGGTATCAGAGCCGGGATAGAAAGAGTCACAGGCAGGTTGGAAACAGTGAGAGGCCGACCAATCCGGCTGCCTAACAGAGTGGTCATTGTTTGCAAATCGGCTGCCCATATGTATTGAGCTGCCCATATGTATTGAGGAGAACAATAGCCAGTTGGAAGGCAGTAGTTCTTTCACAGACTGGAACTTTGTGTGATTCTAGAGAAGATCTAAATGAGGCAAAACAAAAGTATTGGTAATGATTCTAGTTTTTTTTTTAATGTACTTATGTTTTTGTCAGGCATCATATAATGAAGATAATTTTGATGTTGTCCTAAATCATTTAAATGCTTGTTGTATCTGAATTGAAATAAGTGTGTCTTTTGGAAAGTATAAGTGTATGATCTATTTGGAAAGTATGAGTGTATGATCCATTGTATTTGATAGCTTCAAAATTTTTAGTCTAAATTGTAAAGCCTAGTATTACTACATACATGTACAGTATATGTTAGTTCTATTAGTATATGTTAGTTCTATTAGAGATGTTAAATCTTCCATTAACAAAAATGAATTCATAAATAAATTACATGCAGTAAAATAAAGATGGAACAATAATCTTAAGAATTTGTTTTAAAGGATCTGAAATTGATATAAAAAATTTGTGAATATTAAATTAATATATATGCAATTAAAATCAATTAAGAGGAATGAGTTCATAAATAAATGACATGCAGTAAAGTAAAGATGAAACAATAATCTCACGAATTTGTTTTAAAGGGTGTTAAATTGATATATAAATTTTATGAATGTTAAATTAATATATATGCAATTAAAATCTGCACTTTTGATGGGTTTGAAAGTAGAAAAAATGTATCTAATCCAAATTTAAAATTAACAAGTTTTTTAGCCATTGATATTGTCCTAATTTATTTCTTATATTCTTTGTTTTATTTATCATTTATTTAGATATAAGTTTTTATATATTCTTACTATTGTGTTTTTAGTGTTTAATATAGAATTTATTTGATAAAATTGATAGGTAGTATTTAAAAAATATTATTTATAAAAAAAAATGAATATTTATTTTGAATAAATTAGAGGTGCAAACCTTCTTTTAGATGAAAAACTTGAGGAAAGGTTTGCACCTCCAAGGATTTGATCTCTTTAGATCCATAATAGTTAAGGTGGATCTAGGTTAGTTCCAATAGTAAGCAAGAACATGGAATTTTTAGATGATTATATTTATCTATATGTATATGTTTAAGATCAACTTGATACTTTGAAATTTACATCATTATGAATTCAAATAATAACAAAGTAATAATGTTTAGTGATGAATATGTTGAATAATAACAAAATGGTATTGTTAAGATATTGCATAACATATATACTACATAATATCATTAAGAAGTGAATAATTCATATATTACATAGTAATCTCAATCTATCTTCTTTAATTTTTATCTTACATGTACAGGGACACACTTTCCCATCTTTTTGTATTTTTAAGACCTTGAGGAATTTTGCACCTTCTAGTTTTTCATGTTTTATATATCTTAATATTATAATGGTTTGTGCAAATACTAATAGATAATCACACCTAACCAAACAAAGTATAGGAGTTCAACTTATATAAGTGTTTTGAAATTTCTTTTTACTTTTGAAATCAATATAGAGGATTAATTTCCTTCTTATGATTTCTTCAATTAATTAATGCATATTTGTTTGCATTATGTCATTGTTGAAATCAATGCAACTGATTGCTCTAAATTGTTTATCATTGTGTAATCACTAAAATCAATCCATTGTGTTGTTTTTTAGCATGTCATTATTGAAATCATAGCAACTAATTGATCTAAATCATTTTCCATTTCTCTAAATCATATTTTTAATATCATCATTGAAATCAATATGCACTATTGTTTTTTGTGTTATATGATTGAAATCAATATGCCCTATTGTTGTGTGTTATATTATTTTTTAAATCAATGGAGGTATTCAATGGTTAATATTTCATTCTCTTTTAGTTTCCATGGTTAGAACGTATCAATAGTATGAATCAAAACCTCTTGAATTTTGAAACATTCTTTATTTTGATAAGTGATGAAAGCATAATTATATATCTTAAAGAATAATTATTTATATATCTTGAGAATCACTCCGTCCTCTTGATATTGAGTTATTATCTCACTAAATCCCAATATACTTTTTGTTATTTTACATTGGAAAGAATTTGAAATTGGATGGATGTCCAAAACCAACATACTTTTATCATATTAGACTTATTAAAAAGCAATATTATATATTTCTATGATACATAATAAATATGCAATAATTCATACTAAATTTGAAGTTGGAAGCAACTAAGAGAAGGTTGATCCTCTAACATAAGTTTATTGATCTAGATTTAATATTCATCTTAGTAAATTAATAAATATATCTAGATATAATGTAAATTAATGTAAATATTATCTATCCCTATTGTTTTGTGTTATATCATTGTTGAAATCAATACAGGTATAAACCCAAACCTCTTGAATTTTGAAACATTCTTTATTTTTATAACTAATGAAAGCATAGCTATATATCTTAAGGAATAATTATGTCTTGAGAATCCTTTCTTCCTCTTGATATTAAATTATTATCTCAATAAATCCCAATATACTTTTTGTTATTTTACATTGGAAACAATTTGAAAATGGATGGATGTCCAAAACCTACCTACTTTTATCATATTAGACTCATTAAAAAGTAATATTATATATTGCTATGATACATAATAAATATGCAATAGCTCATGCTAAATTTGAAGTCTCCAAGGAATCAAAATAATCTGGAAATTAACAACTAAGAGAAGGTTGATCCTCTAACATAAGTTTATTGATCTAGATTTAATATGCATCTTAATAATTTTTTGGGAATATTCTTGAAATTTGTAATAATTATTCAAAAAATTATACTCTATTTTCAAAATGAATATTAACCTCCAAGATAATGTTATTTAAACCTATAAATATTTTTGTAAATTATTAAATATATATAGATATAATGTAAATTAATGTGAGCATGATAAATAAACAAAATTATTATTTATAAATAGTTTTTTTTTTACATCTTAGTATAGGGAAATATGTAATTTCTTTAATACTTAATATGTTGTTAAGACATACCATTTAAAAAAATGTTAATAACAAAACAAATATTTCAATATCAATCATAAATAAAATAAGTTTTATGATGATGATGATATTTAATGTTAACCAAGTATAGAGAAATGTAATTTCTTTAATACTTAATATGTTGTTAAGAAATATCATTTAAAAGAATGTTAATAACAAAACAAATATTTCAATATCAATCATAAATAAAATATTTCAATGTTTCCTTAATTAAAATATTTTAGTATAACTTTATGATGGTGTATGATGATGATGGTTAATGTCCACTAAAACCATCTGGCTTCTTGATACATGATAGATCTTGAATGAAGATGGTATTTCTAAAATTAATACTTATTTTATTTTCCAAAATAAATAAGAAAAGTGTTTTTTAAAGTATTTTTAGAAAATCATTATAAAGATGTAGAGATAACAAAAATGAAGATGGTATTTCTAAAATTAATACTTATTTTATTTTCTAAAATAAATAAGAAAGGTGTTTTTTAACATATTTTTAGAAAATCATTATAAAGATGTAGAGACAACAAAACCTTAAATAAGACTAAGGAGAGAACTACAGAGGATGATACAGATATATAAGTCATTTGGATAATTATCCAAAGTTAAGTTCAAAGGGGAGATTGTTGAATTAAACTTAATTTGATGAAAAATTCAATTAATTAAATCTATTTTAAATAAATAGTAATAAGTTGATGAATTAAATCCATTTTATATAAACATTAATAGAAACACTTTTATATCTTCCTAAATAAATTATGAAAAACTAAAATAATAACATGTAATAAGATAAAAATGAAATGATAATCACCTCATAAATTTACTTTTATAGAGTGTTAAATTGATATATAAATCTTATAAATGTTAAATTAATATATATGCAATTAAAATATACACTTATGATAAGTTTGAAAGTAGAAAAAATTGTTAAGAAACCAAATTTAAAATGAACAATTCATTAAGCCATTGACAATATGTACTTGTGAAAAGTTTGAAAGTAGAAAAAATTGTTCAGAAACCAAATTTAAAATTAACAATTCATTAAGCCATTGAGACTCTCCCATAATTTATTTCTTATATTCTTTGTATTACTTCTTATTTGTTTAGTTAAAAGTGTTTAAATGTATTTTTTTTTAGTGTTTTGTTTTTTAGTGTTCAACTTAGAAGTGATAGGTGGTATTTAAAAAATATTATTAATAAAAAATATTTCAATATTCATTTTGAATAAAATATTTTTTGTATCAATTTTGTAGACAAAGTAATTGAAAGTAAAAATTATATTATTCATAAATAGATTCTCTTTACTCCCAATACAAGGGAGATATGTAATTCCTTTCATATTTAATATGGTGTTAAGGCATATCATTTAAAAAAATATTAATAACAAAAAAAAACTTCAATATCAATCACACAAAAAATATTTCAATGTTTACTTTAAGTAAAATATTTCATTATCAACTTTATGATGATGAGATGATTAATGTCTACTTTGATACTATGATGAGATGGTTAATGTCTACTTTGATACATGATAGATTTTGAATTGAGATAATATTTCTTAAAAATATATTTATTTTATTTTCTAAAATAGTAAGAAATATTTTTTTTAAAGTTTTTTTTTTATTATTAAATTTATTATAAATATGTAGAGATAAGAAAAACCTCAAAACCTTCCAGAAACCTAAGGAACAAGCAATACCCTTCATTTTAGTAGAATGCAAGACCTATCTCCCAACCATCTCATCAAACTATGAATATAAGAGATATTTGTTTTCTTAGAAACATAATTTGACTAAACAAGTTTTTTAATCTTGAAGTATGATCTAAAATTAATTGTTTAAAAGTCTTTTTCATTGAAAATATGTTAAACAAGAGGCAAAAATGCAAATTTATTCAATTAAAAACTATCAAATCATTATTAATTTAAATAACTAAATTATATATATATATGTGTGTGTGTGTATTTATTTTAAAAAATTGTAAAAATAATCTTGTATAAATTTTTTTTTTTAAATAGCCTAAATTGATTTTTATATTTTTTTTAGTGTATGAGACCCCCTTGTTTACAAGGGACCCTCAACAATTGAAATGGTAAAGTCTACGGAGGCCCTCTAGATTTGAACTTATGATCTCTTAGGAGAAAACACATGTTTTTCATCATTAGACCCACTTAGACCCACATATTCTTAAACATATTATTATAAATATTTTTTTAATTATATATTTATAAAATTTAAAGAAATATTAATTTAATTTAAATATTTATGAAATAATTTATTTATTTTAAATAATCTAAATTAATTCCTATATTTTTTTAAATAGTCTAAATTGATTCCTATATTTTTTTAAATAGTCTAAATTGATTCCTATATGATGTAAATCCCAAGTTAAAGATACAATTATTCAGATTATTTCATATTATTATAAGTTTTTTTTTTAATTATATATTTATAAAATTTAAAAATACTATTTTAATTTAAATATTTATAAAAACTAATGTT
>SNQJ01S0051967.1:89211-105637 GCA_010110895.2 Picea sitchensis
ATAGAGGAAGGTAAGAAAGTTTGAGAGTTCGACGTTCGGGAGAAACAGGGTGTGCTAAGGTGAAATCTCTCGAAGCCCAAAGTCCCGAAGTAACATGGCCTACTGACATCACTGGGGATGATGTGGACACATGGGATGTGTTCCACATGTCAGTGATTTAAGAAACTTTGTAAGATAGAAATGAAGTTAGAATGTGACATATTCCACCTACTTGGTTGGTCCACGTGTAGGCTTTGTGTGTCCTACCATGTGGCGCTCCTGGTGGTGGCACAAGGTAGTTGAACTTAGCGAAGAAGTTAGCTAGATTAGGGCCGCATTGAATTTGATCATGATCTATCAAGATCGATGGCCGCAAGGCATTGCTGAGATTGAAGTTGTGCAACAGATAATTCTACAGGGCAGTCCCACAATCCAAACCACGGTTTCCCAAAAGGGGTACGTGTCAATGTGGGAACAATTGCAGAATGATCAGTTGGTTACTCTAAAACCGCCGACCCATGTCCCCAAAAATTGAAAAGTATAAATTTTGATGTGACATTTTCAATATTTATTAGTTCAAGCACGAAAACTGTGGGCCCCAGTGGATGCATGGTGCCAAATCATGAACTCCAGAGACTTGACACTCCGGAAGAATTGGCTCGTGATGGAATGGGAGGAATAAAACATTGAAGTTTTGTAATGTCAAAGTAAAGTGACGCACTGACGTCACCGGGGTGACGTGGAAGTATGCAGAGACTCACGGTTCGTGAGTTTTGGGATGTGCAAAGGTGAAATCCTCCGAAGTCCCGGAGCCCTTAAGCTCTGAAGTCTCGGAGCCCCGAAGCCTGGAGTTCCATAGCGAGTATCATTCGTTATATGTTGGGAGACGTGGACCATTGATGGACCCTACTTCATGAGTTTTCCAATCCAACACTCTAAGATATTTTTTGTCATGTGCTTTGAAATCCACCAAAGTCAGAGTCCCCGAAGCTCCTATCCACCATAGGTCTGTGCAAGGAAGGTGGATTGTAGATCTATCGTTCTTCACATGTTCTACGGTTCATTGTTCTGTGATGTTGGGACGCATGGGAAAAGGGAAACCTTTGAAGCCTAGAGCCCAAAATTTCAGAGCTCTGGATAAGCCCCCAAATCATAAGCGATGGGTCACAATTGTGATCACATGCGAACCAAGGGATGAATAAAAGGGACTAGTGCCCAAAATTTGTTGCAGAACAGAACTGGGCTTAGAAATTGAAGCCGAGGGGTTCTTGACCAACCAAGACCTGCAGAAAATGGAATTTGATATTGTTTTTGGTTAATCATATTGGTTTATTCTAGAAAATTATTAAAGTCTGATAGCCTCACGAAACTCGGTTGACTACACATTTTGTAGAGTTAACGATTGTCAGAACTGAACCAAATTGTCGCGTAGTGCAGAGAAATGGGGAAGGCATAGGGTGCTTATAGTTCACGAAATGAAGTTAGAGGAATGGATGTCCATTTAGGAGTTGAAGGATCAAACTCCAATGGGGATGGAGAAGAGATAGATAAAGAAGGAAACATGATGAAAATCACTGAAAATTTGTAGAAGGACATCCAGACTCACTGAGAAGATAACAAAAGGTTCATGAAATCCAAGGAGAAATAGGGAGAATTCAACATAAAGTTGATGCAGAGCCTAGAAATAATAGAAAAGAAATTGGATAAGGAGAGTGGCTCAAGAAAATCAGGGAGTCCCAGAAGAACAAAAAGTGATAGTAGACATCACCAACACTCCCCAAGGAATTCCAATAAGAGAGCACACAACAAATCAAGTCCATCCCCTGTTAGGAAGCATAAGAGGTCTAGGGTGGACGAGCTATGAGGAGAAATGAAAAAAATCAAACCTCCTACATTTGATGGTGAGCACAAGAAGTATGAATATGCGGAGACATGGCTTCTAGGCATGAGGAATTACTTCCAATTTCATAACTATTCTTCTCATGCAAAAGGAAGAATTGACATATACCAACTTAAAGGAAAATCATGCATGTGGTGGGATCAGCTAGTGCAAGTACAACATCTCAGGGAGAAAATTGTGACTTGGAAGGAGTTCAAGAGGCATTTTGAGAAGAAATATATGACCAAGAGGTAATTTTATAGAAATATGAAAGAGTTATTTGAACTTAAACCGGGCAGCATGGCCATTGATGAATATGAAAGGATATTCTTAGAGTTGTTGAAGTATGTCTCCTTCATCAAGGATGAGACAATGAAGATTCAGAGGTACCTGAGTGGGTTGCCATCTTTCATCAGTGATAAAATCCAATATGATGAACCCAAGACTGTGGAAGAAATGATAAGGAGAGAAAAATGCTTATATGATCAACAAAAAGGAAATCCTACTTTCTAGAAGGCTTGGGAGGACAAGAAGAAGTTCAAGAAGGAATAGAGGCAGAAGGGAAACAAGCCTCCATTTTTCAGAAATAGTCCTCAAGGACAACCATCTTTTAAAGAGCATAGAATGGCTGAGGTAGGAGGGAAAAGGTCAAGGCAGGAACCCATTCAATATTGGGGTTGTAAAGGAGACCACAAGTATAGAGATTGTCCTAAAAAAAGTGACAAGCTAAGAGCTTCCCACAATGTACAACAAGCAGAAACAATGGAGGACATGGGAAGAAGAGTACCAAGGATCTATGCAGCCCTGGACAAAAAGCAAGTTGAGTTTGAATCACACATGATTGAAGTTGAAGGTATGATCAATAACCATGCCTTTACTATCTTAATTTATTATGGGGTTAGTCATATCCATATAGACCCTAAGGCAGAGGAAAGATTTATTTTTCCAAGAAGCAAGCATGGGAAATCTTGGCTGGTACAGATGGCTACAGGAGCTAAGAGGAAAGTTTTTGAGTTGGTCGAATCATGTCCAGTGGGCATGAATGGACTGTGTACCAAGGAAGATTTGAACATCTTGTCGTTGGGATCATATGATTGCCTAATTGGTATGGATTGGTTGGACCAACACCATGCCATATTAGACTGCCATAACAAGGCATTCACCTACTTGGATGAGGAAGGAAATCAGAAAACAGTCCAAGGGATTCCTAGGAAAGTTACTGTTCGGGAAATCTCAACAATGCAGCTGAAGAAGTGTTACAGGAAGGGTTGTCAAATATTTGGAGCCCATATGGAGGAAGAATCTAAGGATAAGGTGCCAAATATGGAGGATCATGCAGTGCTGAAAGATTTTGAGGATGTGTTCAAGGAGGTACCAGGACTACCTCCGAAGAGAGATATTGATTTCTCTATTAATTTGATTCCTATAGCAACTCCAATATCAAAGACTCCTTACAAAATGAGTACACCAGAGCTGAAGAAATTGCAAATGCATCTTGAATAAATTATGAAGAAGGGGTATATACGCCCAAGTGTGTCACCTTGGGGTGCCCCAGTCTTGTTCGTGAAGAAGAAATATGGGACATTGAGATTGTGTTTTGGTAGAGGGGCAGACCCAGGGTTCAACGCTACAACAACACACCAAAAAATCCCTAACTACTGGCCCTTTTGGCAACACCTGTGAAGTAGATGAAGTCTCACCCAAGGTGGAGGCAGGGGTGGTTGCAAGACTCAAGTGTTTGCAACCTTATCTAGGACACAGATATGTGATTGTAGTACTTAATAAAGAACTTAGCATAGTTAGTTATACAATATTTAATCATTAATCACTTCGCTGATAAAATAGGGCTTCGCAACATTCACACTGTTATAACGTACTTAAGCACTTAGCATCAATAGATATGTCAGATCTAGCAGATCAAGAACTAAGCACATTCATATGGATCAGATCTAATATTCTCACATATCATTAGCACTAAGCATAATAAGATCTATCCAGTCGTCTCAAAGCACTTAGCAAAAGAAGACATAAACACATTAAGACAAGCATAAAGCAAGACAACACAATGTTTATGTTGTTCACCCCCACCCTGGGGCTACGTCCACCAACTCTCCTTCTTTATTGTCTTCAGTCAATTGGTTACAAGCACAAATCCATCAAAACCCTTAATCTGCACAAGACAGAAGATCTACGTAGCTTGCTAGATCCTTCTTCCTTACATTACAGTACTAAGCCGTCTATAGTCTCGCACAAGGACTTGAACTCATCTCTGCAAGTCTTACACAGAATGCACAAAGCCCTGATCACACAGATCCAACTCTTGGCAATTATCCTACATCACATAGATATACTATTCGACTACTTCTTACATTGCCTATCCTTCTATTTATACATGCAAAATAGGCCTAAACATGGGTAAACCCATGGGCCAACATCCCATTCCCGTTACATATTCCCAAAAACCCAAAAAGGATCCAAAAGTGGGTCGAGATATTGTGATCTCCGCTTCATCTTGTGCTCCTCCTTCGACAAGTTTTTGAAGTCCCAAAATAGGTCAACATGACCAAGAAACTCCCAAAACTTGGTCAAGGGCCAACAAGCCCCCAACACTCACCTGTGACTCGTCCTAAGTCAATCTGGTCTAAGCAATTCTACTTTGAATGCCTTGAGCTTGGCTCGATCTTCTTCGACTTGTTGCTTTGTTGTGGCCTCTTGTTCGGTGAACTCATGGATTACTGTGTCATTAACTGGCCCTTCTAGGCATTGTTCTATTGCGATGACGACCTATTCTAGCTCTGCTCCTTGGCTCTCGACCTATATAAACAACAGGCATGTCTTATCTTATACTGGTTGGAGCCGTTGAGTTATTTCCATCACTTTTTTTTGGATCGTATGGAGTTGTTTTTGGGTTGTGCGTTGCTCATGAGAACTCTTCATTTTGTCTACGGCCGATAAGACCTTCAACTACGCCTGAAGTGTGTCTACGTGTTGCTTCACTTCCTGGAGTTGTGACTCCAATGCCTGTAACTCTGGGTTCTCGGTGAGGTTTTCATAGGTCTGAGCACTGTGGTTACTCAACTCCTTGCACTCCAAGGCAAGAGATTTTAATATGTCGAGTGCACTGTGGGCAGTTGCTTCCCTTAGGTCTCTTACATATTGAGGGGTCTCGGGAACAGTGCGGAGCTCCAAGTCTGCTATGCACTGTTGAAGCTGCTGGATTACCTCTTCAAGTTGTGCCACCTGTTGTGGTACTCACTCTTCGATCTTTACTTTGACAACTTTCACAGAGCGAAGCACTCTGTTGACCATTTCCTTAACTTCGAGTTGCTCTGCGATCAACTGTCCCTTGCTTTGCTGCAACTTTGTTTTTTCTTCATCCCATTTGACTTGCAGAGAAATATTTTCTCGTTCTTTAGTACTGCGTTGGTCCTCAAGGTCTTTATTTACTTGTGCTAAAGCCAGGGTGTCTTGTGTTGTCTCTTCCTTGCTTGTCGAAGGCAAGTTTCAACTATATCAGCGATGTGGTGTAGTTGAGTTGGCTCATCACCTAGTTCCGATGTTTCCAATGATGGAGGCGCAGTGGAAACTGTACAGTTGGACTGTAGTGCCTTCTGCACTCCTTGAAGTTCAACCTTGATCCTATTGAAAACGTCCTCCTATTTAGCTTCTTACTTCTCTGCTATCTCGATTGAAGCATCATTCAGGGCTGCTATAATAAAATCAAAGTCATCTGATGTGAGGGTAGTCTCAAATTTGGACTTGGTGGCTTTCATTTTCTTTTGGGATGAGGTTTTTGGTGGGGAAAACTTCCTTTTATTTGAGGGGTCCTCCTCGTCTCTAGGCGGTGTAACCTCGCCTTTCTTCTTTTCATCTTCTATGCCATATGTCTCTCCACCATATCCTCCTTGCTCTACTGATATGGAAGCAGTCTTCGCAGAGGTACTGCTGACATCATGGGCGTCTTCATTATTTTTTTTCTTGCTGGGTCCAAGGGTATCATGCGCTGCGTCAGGACTATCAATATCATATATCTTTGCGGGGTCTACTAGGATGAGGAGGTCCATCGACCTTTCCTTGGTGATTTACTCCAAATCCTCCTCCATCAACCTGTAGTATGATTGCAGCTAGATAGTTATCTTCAATTGGTTGTAATATGTGTGGAACATGAAATTTGATTGCCATTTCTTATTCATGTCGTTCGAGTACCACAGTGTACTAAACTTTGCAGCCATAGGTTTAAACGGCTCGATTTCCGGGAAGGACGCACCTTCCGACATCTCCCATGCGATGAAAGTGACCAGTATGAGAAGCCAACTGAAGTGGAACTCATATCCTTGATCCTGCGCTTCCCTATAGTTGAGTTCCAACTAGTTTACCAGGTACTATGCCCAATTTATCTAAATTCCTTCTGCGCACTTCCCTGCAAGGTCGACTACGAACCCCGTGACTTGGGTGGGTTGATTATTTTGCACCAAATTTCCTGCGATCAGTTGGCAGGCGAGGCGCACTGCGTCACTCTGGATAGAAACTACCTTGTAGCCTCGCGTGCCCTTCTCTACATCATTGTAAGTGTCCTTAATCTTCTGCGCAAGAGCGTGATCCATGGTTTTTCCTGGATAAAAATCTTGTGGGTTAGGGCCTTGAAAGCTTAGCCCTGTGATCTGATTGATCAACGTCAGATCCACTGTGATACGGCGGTTTAAACATAAGTATCCTCCATGGTAACAGGACAATAGTATTTTGATGCATGCATTCACTTCTTGATGCCTTCCGAACTACGGGATCTTCATGACATTGAGCAGTGTGGACTGTGTGAGGTTATGGGTCCATGATTGAGGAATTATATTTGAATTATTTCCTTTTGTTTTGGTCATATACTTATGTGGGGAAATCATGTTATAAACATTCATGTCGCCGAGGTTGAAGTCGCTAAACTTCAACGTTGTGATATTATCCTGGTCCACGCGCACTGTGTGTATCCCCTTCGGGAGGTACGCAGTGACCAAAGTGTACTCAAAATATTTGGGCACACTGTCTCGATTGATTGCGCCACTCAGAGGTGGTAGATAGGTGGGTAGTATACTCAGGATTAACTTAGCATTTGCGAGATCATCCCTATTCTTAGTTCGCTTTTCATATACTGGTCGGGATGGACCATCTCAAGTAGTGGACAAAGAGGTCGGCAGTCCTCTCGTCGAAGATGCTTGTACACCTGTAGACACTCCTCTCTCTGACATAACTCTTTCACTCATTAAGTCAAGGATAACTTTTGTTACTAATTCTTCAACTGCGGTGATCTCGTTGGACATACGCGCTCAGGATTAAAATT
This sequence comes from Picea sitchensis, assembly GCA_010110895.2. Classification (NCBI taxonomy): domain Eukaryota; kingdom Viridiplantae; phylum Streptophyta; class Pinopsida; order Pinales; family Pinaceae; genus Picea; species Picea sitchensis. The sequence goes on from SNQJ01S0051967.1 coordinate 96,399, forward strand.
ATTGGGATCATGATGATCTTAGATACGACACTAGAACAAACAACAATAGCACAATGATCACTCTATACAATTCTCTTAGTCTATGGGCTTCAAATTCTTAGTTAGAAAAAGTGTTCTCCGTGCATGGCGCTACGGGATAAGTAGGCAACTTGGCAATGGTTTTCTTGTAACATGTATGAAGCCTCGTTAACTCTTTTTCTGTCTGTTATGGTGTGGTCCAATGATCTAGTGTCGAGCTGTAAATGCTTTTCAACCCGTTTGGAGCGAGAGTCAAACGAATATATCGGTCCCAACGACTATATTGCTTCGCCCTGGTGCAGTACCATGTGTCGTTGTTCTGATATACCGGTGAAGCTCCAATTCTACAAATTTTCTGTCTGCGAAGTTCCCTCTAGAATTTTTTGTAACTTTTCAATCTTAGCCCTCTTTTTACTTAGCTTTCTAGCCTTCTTTCCAGTGAGCTTCATCTCAGTATGTATTTTTCCATTCTGATTATTATCTTCTTTTAACATAGTCACTGCGCATTGTTGAGATTCTTTCCTAGGATTTAGGGGTAATACCTCTTCTTTATATGGAGTAAGTACTTCAGTCTTCTATGGGTCTTCTAGTGTTCTTGTAGCTTCGACATCAGGGTCTCTAGTGTCCAATAGCTTCGATTTGTTCTCCTGTCCTTCAATCAAGTATGTGATCCTTCTAGTCATGAAATCTTTTAACTCGTGTTTCTTCTGCTCCAAGACTTTTTCTTCTTTCTTTTGTCTGGCTTGATCTCTTTCAATCCAAGGTTTCCCTATTAACATGGTAAACAGGGCATTGTCCTCAATAAATTGAATAATCTCAAAATATTCCTCTGTCAAAGTTTCAATAATGATCATAGGTATGTGAGCGAACCTTCCATACAGGTTTACCATTTTTCCTCTGAATAACCCTATTCCTCCTAATGAGGGAGTCATAGCAAGCCTCCCTATAGCTTCCCAAGTTCTCTCGAACATGACATTCACCTGTGTTTCCTCATCTAGAACACAGTCAATGTCGAATTCCCCTATTCTTGCTTCAAGGCATTCCTTGTCTTTAAAGATCTCTGATAATCTAATATGTTGGTGGTCATTCAAGGTTTCTCTCATCTGTAGGAATATTTTCTCTGATTCTTTGTGGGGTTCTACTTTAGCCTCTGGAGATGCCTTGGGGTTTTCTTGATTTAGATTCATTCCTTCAATCTTAGCAATCATTCTGGGGAAATCCAACACTTCATGGTCCACAGCTTTGCAACAAAGACAACTAGGTCTTCTCCCAGGGCATTCTTTAGAAAGATGTCCTGGTTTTCTGCAACTGTAACAGAGGGTTAATCCTCTCTTTCTTTTAAATTATCCCTAGCCTCTTCTGTATTGCGCACTACAATCATATGAGCTAACCTGCAATAAATTATTTCTGGGATCTTGCATCCATTCGTTAGTCCAAACATTCTTTCTATGCATAGGTATAACATATCTTTCACTATTCTTATCAGATCTACTCACATCAAACCTTATTTCATCTATTAATGCCCTAGTTTTCAAACTAGGACAGACTCTATTAAACATACCTAGATCCATACTCTAGAAACAAAAATTTCCACTTATCTTACTTCTACAGAGCACAAATCTTCCAGATCTAAAACTTTCAATTATTCTTACCTTTATCAGATCACAGAGCTTGCAGATCTTACCTCTTTTAATCATACATCCTCACTTTTATCTTTCTTAGAGCACAAAGCGTTCAAATCTTGATTTTTTTCTTCATATCTGACCTCTTTTCTTCAGATCAAGCTTCTTTCTTTCATATCTGACCTCTTTTTTTCATCACAAAGATTTATAGATCAAGTAGAACACTTCTCACTAGGGCATAGATCTTCGCACAAGTCTTTCAGGTCAACTTTTGCACCAAGCTTCTTCTTCCTCAGTTCCCAACAATCATAGTTTCAGGTCCCAGCAATGGAACCATTTGTTGGCACAGGGGCAGACCCAGGTTTCAATGCTACAACAACGCACCAACAAATCCCTAACTATCGGCCCTTTCGGCAACACCTACAAAGCAAATAAAGTCTCACCCGAGGTAGAGGCATGGGTGGTTGCAAGACTCAGGTGTTTGCAACCTTAGCTGGGACACAAATCTGTGATTGTACTACTTAATAAAGCACTTAGAACTGTTAGTTCTACAATATTTAATCATTAATCACATCGTTGATAAAACAGGGCTTCCCAGCATTCACACTTTTATAACGTACTTAAGCACTTAGCATCAATAGATAGGTCATATCTAGAAGATCAAGCACTAAGCACATTCATATGGATCAGATCTAATATTCTCACATATCATTAGCACTAAGCATAAGAAGATCTATCCAATCATGTTAAAGCACTTAGAAAAAGAAGACATAACACATTAAGACAAGCATAAAGAAAGACAACACAGTGTTTACGTGGCTCACCCCCACCCTGGGGCTATGTCCACCAACTCTTCTTCTTTATTATCTTCAGTCAATCGGTTACAAGCACAAATCCATCAAAACCCTTATTCCGCACAAGACAGAAGATCTACGCAGCTCGCTAGATCCTTCTTCCTTGCGTTACAGGACTAAGCCGTCTATAGTCCTGCACAAGGACTTGCACTCAGCTCTGCAAGTCTTACACAGAATGCATAAAGCCCTGATCACACAGATCCAACTCTTGGAACTTATCCTACATCACATAGATATACTATTCGACTACTTCTTACATTGCCTATCCTTCTATTTATACATACAAAATAGGCCTAAACATGGGTAAACCCATGGGCTGACATCCCATTCTCGTTACATATTCCCCAAAACCCAAAAAGGATCAAAAGGTGGGTAGAGATCCCGTGATCTCAACTTCGTCTTGCGGTCCTCGTTCGACAGGCTATCGAAGTCCCAAAATAGGTCAACATGGCCAAGAAACTCCCAAAACTTGGTCAAGGGACAACAGGCCCCCAACACTCACCCGTGACTTGTCCTGAGTCACTCTGGTCTGAGCAATTTTTCTTCGAACGTCTCAATCTTGGCTTGAGTTGCTTCGACTTGTTTCTTTGTTGTGGCCTCTTGTTCAGTGAACTCATGGATTACTGTGTCGTTCACTGGCCCTTCTAGGCATTGTTCTATTGTGATGATGACATTTTCTAGCTCTGCTCCTTGGCTCTTGACTTATGTAAACAATAGGCATGTCTTATCTTGTACTGGTTGGATCCATTGAGTTATTTCCATCACTTTTTTTTGGATCGTATGGAGTTTTTGTTAGGTTGTGCGTTTCTTGTGAGACCTCTTCATTTTGTCTATGGCCGATAGGGCCTTCAGCTGTGCCTAAAGTGTGTCTGCGTGCTGCTTCGCTTCCTAGAGTTGCGACTCCAGCGCCTGTAACTCTGGGTTCTCGGTGAGGTTTTCATAGGTCTGAGCATTGTGGTTACTTAGCTACTTGTACTCCAAGGAAAGAGCTTTTAATATGTTGACTGCGTTGCGGGCATTTGATTCCCTTAGGTCTCTTACATCTTGAGGGGTCTCAGGCATAGTGAGGAGCTCCAAGTCTGCTATGCGATGTTGGAGTTGCTGGATTACCTCTTCAAGTTGTGCCACCTGTTGTGGAACTCACTATCCAGTCTTTACTTTGACAATTGTCACATAGCGAAGCGCTCTGTTGACCATTTCCTTAACTTCGAGTTTCTTTGCGAGCAATTGTCCCTTGCTTTGCTGTAACTGTGTTTTTTCTTCATCCCATTTCACTTGCAAAGCAAGATTTTCCCGTTCTTTAGTACTGCGTTGGTCCTCAATGTCTTTATGTACTTGCACTAAAGCCTAGGTGGCTTGTGTTGTCTCTTCCTGAGCTTGTAGAAGGTGAGCTTCAACTATATCAATGATGCGGTGTAGTTGAGTTGGCTCATCACCTAGTTCCGGTGTTTCCAATGATGGAGGTGCAGTGGAAACTGCGCAGATGGATTGTAGTTCCTGCTACACTCCTTGAAGTTCAACCTTGATCCTATTGAACACCTCCTCCTATTTAGTTTCTTGCTTCTCTTCTATCTCCAGTGAAGCATCATTCAGGGCGGCTACAATAAAATCAAAGTCATCTGATGTGAGGGTAGTCTCAAATTTGGTCCTGGTAGCTTTCATTTTCTTTCGGGATGAGGGTTTTGGTGTGGAAACCTTCCTTTTCTTTGAGGGGTCCTCCTCGTCTCTAGGCGGTGTAACCTTTCCTTTCTTCTTTTCAACTTCTGTGCCATATATCTCTCTACCATCTCCTCCTTGCTCTACTGAGATGGAAGTAGTCTTCCCAGAGGTACTACTGACATCATGGGCATCTTCATTCTTTTTTGTCTTGCTGGGTCCAAGGGTATCATGCGCTGCTTCAGGACTGTCAATATCATATATCTCTGTGGGGTCTGTTGGGATGAGGAGGTCGACCGACCTTTCCTTGGTGATTTACTCCAAACCCTCCTCTCTCAACTTGTAGTATGATTGCAGCTGGATAGTTGTCTTCAGTTGGTTGTGATATGTGTGGAACACGACATTTGATTGCCATTTCTTATTCATGTTGTTCGAGTACCACAGTGTACTGAACTTCGCAGCCATAGGTTTAAACGACTCGATGTCTAATAAGGTCACACCTTCTGGCATCTCCCATGCGATGAAAGCGACCAGTATGATAGCCAGTTGAAGTGGAACTCATATCCTGGATCCTACGCTTCCCTATAGTCAAGTTCCAACTGGTTTACTAGGTACTATGCCCAATTCATCTAAAGTAATTATGCGCACTTCCCTGTGAGGTCGACTATGAACACGATGACTTGGGTGGGTCGATTCTTTTGCACCAACTTTCCTGCGATCAATTGGTAGGCAAGGTGCACTGCGCCACTCTGGATAGAAGCTACCTTGTAGCCTCGCATGCCCTTCTCTACATCATCGTAAGTGTCCTTAATCTTCTGCGCAAGAGCGCGATCCATGGCTTTTCCTGGATAAAAATCTTGTGGGTCGGGGCCTTGCAAGCTTAGCCCTGTGATCTGATTGATCAACGTCAAATCCACTGTGATACGGTGGTTTAAACATAAGTATTCTCCATGGTAACAGGACAACAGTATTTTGACGCATGCGTTCACTTCTTGATGCCTTTTGAAGTGCGAGATCTTCATGACATTGTGCAGTGTGGACTGTGTGAGGTTATGGGTCCATTATTGAGGAATTATCTTTGAATTATTTCCTTTTGTTTTGGTCATATACTTGTGTGGGGAAAGAATGTTATAAACCTTCCTGTCATCGAGGTTGAAGTCACTAAACTCCAACATTGTGATCTTATCCTAGTCTGTGCGCACTGTGCCTATCCCTTTTGGGAGGTACGCAGTGACCAAAGTGTACTCAAAATCTCTAGGCACACTGTCTCGATTGATTGCGCCACTCAGAGGTGGTAGACAGGCGGGTAGTATAGTCAGTATTAACTTAGCATTTGCGAGATCCTCCCTATTCTTAGTTCGCTTTTCATCTACTGGCCGGGATGGACCAGCTCAAGCAGTGGATGAAGAGGCCGACAATCCTCTCGTCGAAGATGATTGTACACTTGTAGACACTCCTCTCTCCGACATGACACTTTCAGTCATTAAGTCGAGGATAACTTTCGTTATTGATTCTTCAACTGCGGTGAGCTCGTCAGACATACGTGCTCAGGATTAAAATTATCGGGGTCATGATGATCTTAGATACGACACTAGAACAATCAACAATAGTACAATGATCACTGTATACAATTCGCTTAGTCTGCGGGCTTCAAATTCCCAGTTAGAAAAAATGTTCTCCATGCATGGCGCTACAGGATAAGTAGGCAACTTGGCAACAGTTTTCTTGTAATGGGTATGAAGCCTCATTAACTCTTTTTTTGTCTGTTATGGTGTGGTCCAATGATCTAGTGTCGAGCTGTAAATTCTTTTCAACCCATTCGGAGCGAGAGTCAAATGGATATATCGGCCCCAATGGCTATATTGATTCTCCCTAGTGAAGTACCATGTGTCGCTGTTCTGATATACCGGTGAAGCTCCAATTCTGCAAATTTTCTATCTGGGAAGTTCCCTTTGGAATCTTTTGTAACTTTTCAATCTTAGCCCTCTTTTTACTTAACTTTCTAGCCTTCTTTCCAATGATCTTCATCTCGGTATGTCTTTTTCCATTCTAATTATTATCTTCTTTTAACATAGTCATTGAGCATTGTTGAGATTCTTTCCTAGGATCTAGGGGTAATACCTCTTCTTTATCTGGAGTAAGTACTTCAGTCTTCTATGGGTCTTCTAGTGTTCTTGCAGCTTCGACATCAGGGTCTCTAGTGTCCAATAGCTTTGATTTGTTCTCCTGTCCTTCAATCAAGTATGCGATCCTTCTAGTCATGAAATTTTTTAACTCTTCTTTCTTTTTCTCCAAGACTTTTTCTTCTTTCTTTTGTCTGGCTTGATCTCTGTCAATCCAAGGTTTCCCTTTTAACATGGTAAACGGGGTGTTGTCCTCAATAAATTTAATAATCTCAAAATATTCCTCTGTCAAAGTTTCATTGACGATCATAGGTATGTGAGCGAGCCTTGCATACATGTTTACCAGTTTTCCTCTGAATAGCCCTATTCTACCTAATGAGGGAGTCATAGCAGGCCTCCCTATAGCTTCCCAAGTTCTCTCGATCATGACATTCACCTGTGTTTCCTCATCTAGAACACATTCAATGTTGAAGTCTCCTATTCTTGATTCAAGGCGTTCCTTGTCTTTAAATATCTCTGATAATCTAATATGTTGGTGGTCATTCAAGGTTTCTCTCATCTGTAGGAATATTCTCTTTAATTCTTTGTGGGGTTCTTCTATAGCCTCTGGAGATGCCTTAGGTTTTTCTTGATTCAGATTCATTCCTTCAATCTTAGCAATCATTCTGGGGCAATCCAACACTTCATGGTCAACAGGTTTGCAACAAAGACAACTAGTGATCCAGGAGGCTCCCCAGGCTCAGAAAATGCTCAAAAATCAAAGTTCTTGGAATTGGATGAAACCAATTCCATTGCATCTGGCTCATTCTCCCGATTCTGGCCATATATTTACTTTCTCAAATGGATGTTGTATGCGATATTTATCGTACTCTGACCGTTTTCTCAAACAGGCAAAAAGTCAACAGGTCCAGTCAAATGATGACATCAGTAGTGATGACATGGCAGAGACAAGTGGCGACAAGTGGAAGTCCAACAGAAGGTGACTGTTCAGTGATAGGGATCCAACCAATAGCTGACAAGTGGCATTTGTTTGGCAAATGGTTGGGTGCCACGTGGCCCATTCATGGGCTGCCACATGGCACCATGGTATTGGTTAATGGTTGGTGGAAAAAGTTTTATTGGAGTCCATGGGGTTTGATCCCATGGCCTCTTGGGTCAGCCCAAGCCTTTGACAAAGGTCCCTTGCCAACGTGCCCACCAGGTTACTTGTCAAATGATATGCATTTTAATTTATTTAAATTGTAGTGTATTATTGTATGGTGGTGGAAAGGGGCTAGGGATAAGCCCCAGCTCATGGGCACGTTATGTTATATATGACCACCGTTTAGCATAAAGGGGCGCGGGACTTTAAACCACTAGCGCATGGATAGGAACCTGATTCTAGCACCCTCCACCTTTTACTATGGGGCTAGAACCACGGGTGAGGCATGTTTTTAGGGGCATGGTCCCATCATTGCACAACATGTGACCAGGGTTCAAGGGCTAGGGGCCAGCGTGCAGCCCAAAGGGCTGGCACTTAGCCATATTAAGCCCATGTGACCACTTCAAAGAGGGCGCGCGCCTAAGATTTGGGATCTAAAGCCATATATTTAACAAAAAGTGGGTTTTTAAACCTGTTATGCTATTTTTTTAATTATTGGTCTGATATTATGACCAGAAAGTGGTTTTTTGGGCATTTCTTGGCCATTTGGAGGGGGATTTGATCCCAGAAAGAGGCCAGATCTTGAGGGAAGTTGGGATTCCTCATCTAAGCCTTGAAAACTATAAGAACCAGGCCTTTTGAAGCTTGTAAGAGACTTTTGGATGCAGGGTTTTGAAGGAGCAGTTTGTAAATTTTGGCCTTTTCTCATGTTTTGAGAGGCGTTTTTCTCATGTTGTTGAGGGGATTTTGATGGTGCATGCATGAATCTGAGAAAGGAGGTCTTGCATAGTAGACATGAAGCATTGTAATGTAACAACAAAGAGCATTGTAAGAGAACTTTGAGCATTTTAAAGAGCAATAAAGAGGTCCTCCACTTGGAAGCGGGCCCGGAGACGTAGCCAACGTTTGGTGAACTCCATTATCAACCTCTTGTCTCTGTTTCTCTTTATGTTTGGTTGTTCTATTCTCTTCATTTGTAGTATGAATATTAATGGCTGATCTCTTTATACATTAATAAACATCAAGTAAAAGGCACATTTGATATTCCGCAAACAAGATAACAAGTTTACGTATTTCGCATTCTTAATGATCCGATGCAAAAAGTACATTAAACTAACTTGTGATTTATCAGTAATACCTTCGTTTTTGGATCAATTTTATGGTATCAGAGCATTTGGTTGTGAAGGTTTGACAGGAATTGCAAGCATTAGATGCTCACGAGAGAAAAACTCAAGCGAGGAGAAGGCCAACTTGAGGTTCTTGACACAGAGATTCAAAGGTGACCGCATAAGCAAGAGATGTCTTTGCCACGGAAATTGGGTCCCTACAAAACTGAAGATGATTTCTTCAAGGCCTTTAAATTGATGCAAGCCATGGTAGAGGAGCTTTATCATGAAAGAGGGCAACGAAGGCTTCGAGGCAATGAAGAAGGTGAATCTTCAGTAAGAGAAGAAGGAGGAGTTGGAGGTGGTGAACCTTTGGAACCTTCTTCTCCTTCATCCTCATCATCTAATAATGAAGCAAGTGTACATTCCTCCAAGGATACGCAAAAAACTCATCATTCTTATTATATGTCGTTATTAAAGTTAGATGTAAAGTTTCAATTACCCACTTATGATGGTGAATTAGATGCAGAAACGCTAGATAATTGGGTGAGACAATTAGAGGTCTATTGCAGGATACAAAATATTGTTGATGATGAAACTAAGATCCAACTAGCAAGTCTCAAATTGGGAGGCACATCTCTCATATGGTGGGAAAGCATAACTAGAGATGATCTTAAGAAAAGTGGTAAAACAATCTCTTCCTGGAATGATTTTATTAT
>SNQJ01S0051968.1:3288-18867 GCA_010110895.2 Picea sitchensis
ATGATATTCTTGGTTCTTTTAATCATATTCTCTATGTCATCATACATCTGCCCCAAACAAGATTGTTTGTTTTTTGAATAATACACCTCCCCCAAATAAGAAAAAATGTTTGATTTTCGAAGAAAGTCAAATGCTAGTGCCTTGAAGTTGAGCAAGAAGTCAATCTTGCTTCACCGATCCTCATAGATGACTAGTTTATGTGCCATATTGCTTTCAGAATTTGTTTGCTTTTTGAAGAATACACCTCCCCCAAATAAGAACAAAATGTTTGATTTTCAAAGAAAGTCTAATGTTAGTGCTTTGAAGTTAAGCAAGAAGTCAATCTTACTTCACCAATCCTCATCAATAACTAGTTTATGTGCCATATTGCTTTCAAAATTTGAGTGTGTCTAGATAGTGCAAACTTCTTGCTTTTTGAATTTGAGAGTGTTTAAATAGTCCAAACTCTACTTACCAATATAGTTAATAATGCTTATTTCACTTTCATAATTGTGAAAGAATCAATGTAAGTTGGTTGATGAATTTAGCAATCTCTCCAACCTTCTCTATTAATTAGAGAATTCCTTGAGTTGGTTGATGAATTTAATAGTCTCTCTAACCTTCTTTATGATTTTTTTAATTTTAGGGATTTTGAATTCAAAAATCTAAAAAATGAAGTATAGTTTTTTTAATGTACTTGTGTTTCACAAACAATCTTTCAACTTTGCAAACTAATGTATTTTGTGAGAACTTGCACTATATTAAAAAAACCAATGTTCAATAACATTAATTAAAATATTTGTAATAAAATAGTTGTTGATCTCATTTGAATGGTCTTCAATTTAGAAAAAAACATTGCCCATTTTGATGAAGAAGAAACATCATTTATTGATGAGCTATGTCTCATATCCATATGAAGCAACATAAATCCTCATGCTATTACATCAAGAATGAATGGGAGCCAACATTTTGAATAAGTTCCCTCTCCATTGTGATCAAAGTGGTGTGAAGGGAAATGTTAATTGTCCTTACCAAGTCGTATGCCTTGTGAATGTGGAGAACGAATCATTCTAAAGTGGATTCCGTATACATAAATTGCCCTTACCATTTTTATTTCAACTCTTTTTGGGTCTTTAATATCATTTGTATTAGTTAGCTTTTTTGAGCTTAGGTTTGAATTCGTGACTGTTCAAGTTCTACACTTGTTCCCTATTTCATATTTATACATGGTAATTGTAAGGTCTCCCACGACACCCACTGAGTGTGTGCGCTCCTTGGGCAGATTCAACGACGGAACAGACGAAGAGCACAAGGAAGCAATCGGTTGGGCTTATGGAGACGTTTGGGTGTGGGTAGGAGCACCTTGGGCGCACGATGGTGACGTGCAACACTAAGGGGGCACACACCTTACTTGCCTTAGAACGATTGACAAAGACTTGGGTTGTGTTTGGGCAAGGGCGGGGCAACTTGGGAGCATTCCCAAGGAGTGGATCCGTCTTCCCTAGGAAACATGGGTGCACTGGAGAAGTTGGACAACCCCATTGACACACCCACGAGGAGTCACGAGGATTGACACAAAGAGCGCACAAGGCAAGGGGCGCGTCGGTCCAAGAGACGAATGGTTGATGGGCACGCGAGCTTAGATGGGCGCACCGGGTCCAGGGAGGGGCATGGCAAGTCGATTGAGTATTGGGTTGTGAAGGGGCGCAACACACCCAAAAGACATGACGTTTCACACAAGTGACTCTTAGAGTCCATATAAAAGCAAAGGTGCACCACCAAGGGAATCATAGAGCATTTTTGGACAAGAAATTTGGAGAGCAAGTCTGAGGCAACGAACTGAGGTAGAATTTCCAAGATGGAAAACAAGTAGCCAAGAGTTGGATGTTTTGGAAGGTTTTGGAGAAGTCTGGAATCATAGCTCTGTGGAGGCATGTGTGAGACAAAACTGAAATCTGTGTTAGCTTGGTGAAAGTGCATCTGAGGTGCATTGCAGGTGGTTGCGAAGACGGTTGCGAAAGAGAGTCTTGGTGGGACAAATTTGTTTTCGAGTGTCTTGGTGAGGCGAGGTGAGTTGTTTAACTCTGCCAAGTTGTAGACCAAGTCGGTAGTGCTCATATTGTAATTGTTTCACAATAACAAAGACTTAGCCGATTGTTAGGCACGATATGTGTCGCCTGTACTGTATTTGTGTTTGTCCTCGTTTTGTTCCCCAATTGTTCTCTTGGATTCACATGTTCATGGATGCTTGCTTAAATAAAAGTGTTAAATTGTGTTAACAATTGTCTAAGTAAGCAAGAGTTGCACTAGAGTAGGGATGTGACTTGTCGGTAGCCTAGAACGAAGTATGGGTATGCTCTAGGTGAAGAGGTGTAGTCAGAGCAAAGTATTCTTGGTGTGCCAAGCAACCAAGACAGAACTGTCGTAGTGTCGCACACCCTCAAGAGGTGAACGATTGTAATATTTGATCAGGCATCCTATGGGGTTGTGACAGTAATCATGATATCTGAACTAACTAGATAATGAATTTTCAAGTGTTTGAACAACTCAATAAGAGAATAAAATATATTCTTATACAAGTAATACTAGCTCATACCCAAGGAAACTTGAGTTTGATATTCTTAAATTAACATTAATCCAATTTATTTGTTATTCGCAACATATAACTATCTATTAGGATATAAAAATGGCACTAGCATTAAGATACAACAAATAATATGATATGATGGATTTTGATTTATCCACTGAGATAAAAAAAGAAATTGAGATACAAATTTCTTGGTATTTAAAATTTTTTGAGTAAAAAAAATGAAGAATTTATGATTATGTAAAATATATTTTATATTGTAATAAATTCTTAATTAACCTTCATAAGTATTTTATATTATTAATTTTTTTTATAATTAACATATAAATTATGGAATATTAAATTTGTTTACAAGGACACCAAGTTACCAATTTATAATGCACACTAGTGGACAAGTCAATGCTAAATATTGGGTGCTTTCGAATGAAGATACAAATGGGTCACATGATCTCAACACCAAAATAAGCTTTTTTGAACTCCATAAAAATATATGTAACATGTATAAAGCATAGTTACAAAATATACACATATAGTATATATGCAATATGCAATTTCTCTAAGTTAAGTGAGATCAATTAAAAAATAATTAATATGTAATTTTGCAATTGTTATAGGTGCATATATGTACTTATTTATTATTAAGTCAAAGATATGACACTTAAATTATATATATATATATATATATAATTTTGTTAAATAGAAGATAATTTATATATATATATATATAATTTTGTTAAATAGAAGATAATTTTTCTATTTGAAATATTTTTTTTTATGAAAAAAATTGCAAAGAAATTTAAGAGATACTTTTATATATTTATGGTCAATTTGTATACAGATTAGTATATCTAGTTGAGAAATATTTGAATCGAGGATTTATTAATAAGAGATTAGTCAAATACTCAACAACATTATAACATTGAGTTGAACTAATCCCTTAAATTACTTTATATATATATATTTGATTATATGTGATATGCTTTTTATTTTCTTTTCAGATAACTTTCTTCTTATTTTTAGTGCATGTTCAATGTTTATAGTATCTATTTTGCAAAGGAATCTAGCTTTATTTTTTTAAAATTATTATTTATTTGAATTTTTTAAATAAAAAACAATATATTTGAATTTTTTAAATTTGTTAAATTTAATTTTTTTTTGTTATTATTATTTTGAAAATTTTAAATAAAAACAATATATTTTAATTTTTGAAATTCCTTGAATCCAATTTTTCATTTTGTTTATTGCCATTGATATGATCAATAAAGCTCAGTTGTGTTTTGCCAATTATTTTTAATTGTCACATTCGAAATAAATTGAAAAACATATAATTTAAAAAAATGCAAACTGAACGTATTATTCTTTTTTCTCTGGTGTCGAGGTATCACAACCACTTTGAGGTGAAGACAATCATACTAGGTGACCATTGCAATAACATAATTCGACACGATTACAAAGGAATTTATTCGGATGAGATAGGTGGGAAATGATTTCGCAGTACTTACAACTTGTTGGTAACGAACAATAAGATCAATACCTCACAATTTAAGTTATTGAACTAGACCAATTGGAGTCGTGGAAGATTTAGCATTGACTATAATTGGCGCGACTTCTCTAGCTACAATACAGAAGTAAGCAACATGTATCTATTCCCTTTTCTTTCCAACAATAAAACAAATAGATTTGCCTCCTGAGCTAGATGTTTATTTTGCTTTGTGCATAATCTTGAATTTCATGGAATTTCTCCCTATACCTATAAAACTACCTCTTTCCAACTTGGCAATGATGACTTTCCTACAATGTTATGAGTTTGGGTAGGAATATTGAATCCTATTACTAAAGATGATTAAAACACAACACACAAATAACTACTCAACTTACATATGCATGCTCATATGTAAGTGCACAAGCCCTATGTGCATGCTATGGGCCATCATGGTTCAAATTGAGCTAATATAGAGTATCACAAAATCCATATAAGTTGCAACATGTTGAAAATAATGGGAAAAATTGTTTGCCTCAATGTGAGCCTATAACGAAAAACAAAAAAACAAGTGCAAGAGCTCATATCCAATTGCTCAAGAAAAAACGTTAAATATCTGTAAGTAGATATATTAGAAAACTATATTGCTCAAATTATGGCTTACATTTCAAGGAAGATGCCATTGCAAGCCATGCCATCTTAAACAATTTATGGGGTTTTTTTCCAGAGCTTGTTGAATATGTTGGGTTCAATTAATAGCTCAACACACTCAATACCACCGCCTGCTTGTAGGTACGAAGCCTCAATGCTTTGATCACAATGGTGCAAAATTCACAACCCCCCAAAAATTCATTTTAAAGAATGTATGACTTTATCACTGCCTCAGAAAATATTCTTACGGGGCCAATTCTTTCGAGCTAGGGAGTTTTGTCTAATGCAATTTCTTTGGCGTTCATGTCTAGTGTATGAAAAAGAGATTTCAGAAATCATGATTCTTGAATTGTGTAATGATGGGACCTTCAATGACATATATATATTTTTATCTCTGTACATACTCCTTGCTTTCTTAACTATATCATTTGAACACATTTTACCATTCTTTTTAAAGGTTAAATTCTTCCTTTGGAAATGTCATTCTACTGAGGTATGCAACGTACCTATCTTTGCCAACAAAGACCATGCCGTGACAAGTAGCTTTCAAAATCCTTGCTCACATATTCTCCATTATCTCATCTCAAACTTTTCGTAGGTGGATCACATAGCTTTTCATCCAATGCCCTAATTTCCTTGAATTTTTAAAAATACATGATCTTTATGTTGAAATATTGTAACTGTAAGGAGTATTCCATTTATTATTGATTTATTATTCATTAGATCAATCTCCTTTTGTGGATTGATCATGTCGGGCATTGTAATTGACCAAATCCCCTTTTGCGGATTGGTCAAACCCTAATTGTAATATGCAAATTAAGAAGTCGGCCCCCAGGCAAATTAAAGTGGTTCTAACCACCCAGAAAGACAAGTCAGCCCTACCAGTGAAGAGACACCTTCTTTCAGCGCTTTCCAATTTGTATAAATAAAGGAAGCCAACCACTCATTTGTTCACTCACTCAACTCACTCATCTAGTGCGCAAGTATTGAAGGAAGCTGCAGTTATCGGTTGCCGGAAGAAGGAAGAGAGAGAGGCACATTGCTTGGGAGAGGATATTCTCTAGTGTTTGGTTTATTGTATTGGCATTGGATTGGATATGGTACTTGTTTATTGAATCTATATTAAAGAAGTTATGTTGGGTTTTCTTCCCCTTGAGGGTTTCCTAGGATAAATGCTTGTGTACTCTTGTGATCGTGTTTCTCTCAGTGATCCTATCTATGCTATGGTTATCTAGTAAATTGAAAAGAAACCTAATAATAGCTTAAACCTTAACATGGTATCATAGCTAAGCTGAAGAGAGCATCTTTCACAGGAAAAAGAAAAACGTCAATGTTGTCGTACAAGAAAATTAGGGCTTTTTATTGAAGAACAATTTCAGCCCAAAGTTCATCTAGAAAAGTGTGCCCTAGCCTAAGGAACTCATTGACACCTTCAACGCACCTTTTCAGTGGATAGAACTCCCGGAAAGTGAAACCCTAGTTTTCACCAGTACCAGAAAACTAGAAGTTGCAGTCCAGAATTTCGCAGGTCCAGTTTCAAGGGTTAGAAATTGGAATTTTCAAAAACTGACTATACCAGCATACTCGCCTCAGTCCAACGCATCTTTTGGTGAGTTCAGTTTTCAGATCCAAGAAATTTGATTTTTCTATTATTTCTATAGCCCGAAAGGCTAGGGTTTCTACTACAAGAAAGAATGGCTACCAATATGAGGGTAGAAGACATGCTGGAAGGATCTGGAAACTTCATATCTTGGAAGCATAGGTCGCAGATGATTCTAGACGAGAATGATCTCCTAGAACATGTTACAGTGGGTGTACCAGAACCAGAGGAAGAAGAGCAAAAGACCAAGCATAAGAAGAATGAAAAGAAAGAAAAGAGAATCTTGTCAGATTCAGTAAAGGATCACTTGATCCCTCATATATCCGAACTACAAACAACAAGGCAAATGTATGAAGCACTCAACAGGTTATATGAAAGAAAATACATTAGCCAGAATCTTGCATTAAGAAATCAACTTCCTAATATTAAGATGGATAACTCAAAATCTGTCTCATCCTATCTTATGAAAGTTTCTCAAATTAGAGATCAACTTGCAGCTATTGGAGATGTCATTAGTGACAAAGAGATTGTAACCACAACCCTAAATGGGTTTCCAACATCTTGGATTCCTTTTGTACAAGGAGTGTGTGCAAGAAGCAAGTTACCCAAGTTTGATAAGTTATGGGCAGATTGCACATACGAAGAATCTAGACTTGCAAANGACAAAGAGATTGTAACCACAACCCTAAATGGGTTTCCAACATCTTGGATTCCTTTTGTACAAGGAGTGTGTGCAAGAAGCAAGTTACCCAAGTTTGATAAGTTATGGGCAGATTGCACATACGAAGAATCTAGACTTGCAAATCAACATAAGAGATTAATTGTTGATAAAGAGGAAGTTCTTACAGTTCAAAAAAACAAAAGAAGTTCCTTTAGGAAGAACAATAAAGAATCTAACTCCGTAAGAGTTCTAGATAAGAAGAAAGATATTTCAAAGATCAGATGCTACAATCGTCAAAAGTTGGGACACTTTTTTTATGACTATCCTTAAGGAAAAGGGAAAAGAAAGCATCAAGCACATGTGGCAGAGGAAGAGGAATCTCCTCCCTTAAAGAAAGCTTTAGTAGAAATTGAGAAATATGTACTTTAAGTTGAAGATAGTTGATCTGAAGAAAGATAACAAATGGTGGAGTTCGTGGAGCCTCCCCACATACACAAAAAAGATATGTATTCATGTTTATTTTTAGTATCTTGTTTACTTTAATACTTTATCATTACAAGTTAGATTTTTGTGAGAATGTTAATTAACCTCGTTTTATTTCAGTGTCTATGTAGATTATGAAGGAAGTATCAAAGAAGAGGATAAAGAGATAGATAAAATATTTATTTCAGGTATCATCACTCATGAGAGTGACAAAGGTATGTGTTTAGCTATGATAGTAAGGGAAAATTTGGTAATTTCATAGCTAGAGTGAAAAAGAGTTCAAAAGTCTTATTCATGAGTAGCGTTTCAGATGTGTACATGGTTGAACAAGTTTTTCTTAAGAAAATATGTGTACTACTCTGATAGAAATCATGATATAGTTTCATTTGATTACTGCTTATTGTTATTGACTGATTGGCTAAATGAGCAATCCCACAGGTAGACCTTCATAGAGAAGGAAAAGAGAAGAGGCCTTCATAGAGAAGGAAGAGACCTTCGTAGAGAAGGGGAGTGAGAAATTTGCCAAGGTTGGCCTATGTCCAAGTGTTGAGTTTTGGATACTCTAGGGACATGCTAGACTGCCCTCGTAGAGAGGGGTGTGACCACCCTCGTAGAGAGGAGTGTGGATTTTTCTCCAAGGGGAAACGAGCAGATACTCTCCTCTGGCCAAGGATTGAGTAGCCTAGAGAACAAACCTTGACCATGTGGAATGGTTAGTTGGCTCTTGAGGTTTGTGTCGTGATCCTGTGTGGATCATGGAAAGGGAGTCTAGTCTTGCCCATGCTAGCATCTTAGCTTCTCTAGTTCATGTGGGACGACTAGGAGTGAAGCTATGGTAGTAGTCCTCCCCAGTGGATGGGTGAGATAGATGACTACAAGAGAAGGGAGAACATAAAAGGAATGGAAAAACTCATAGAATATCTTTTGTGTTAAGATAAGACATCTTCTATGTGAAGATAAGATATATTTTGTGTGAATATAAGAAAGAGTATCTTTTGCGTGAAGATGAAAGAAAGAAAGAGTATCTTCTACGCGAAGATAAAGAGAACAAAACTTCTTTGATATGGATTCATGGAGAACCAGTCAGTGATCATGATGCCAAATGACCAAGTGGATTATATTGATGCCTCATGTTATCCAGTGGATGCTTGGGAGAGGATATTCTCTAGTGTTTGGTTTATTGTCTTGGCATTGGATTGGCTATGGTACTTGGTTATTGAATCTATATTAAAGAAGTTTTACTGGGTTTTCTTCCCCTTGAGGGTTTCCCAGGATAAATGCTTGTGTACTCTTGTGATTATGTTTCTCTCAGTGATCCAGTAAATTGAAAAGAAACCTAATAATAGCTTAAACCTTAACACTTTATTCTTCAATAAATATGCTAAGTATACTTGGGAACATCATTAATTAAAGTCAAGACATACCTTGCTAGTGATGGTTTGTTCAGGGAACCTAGGTTGCAATGGACAAGTTCCACATGAGTCATTTCTCTCCAAGCCTACCCTATTTCAAATGTAGTTTGGTGATGCTTTCCTAGCACACATCCTTCACATATCCCATTAAGGAGAACAACCATATCATGTTTTACCATCAATTTCATAATTTGGAAATTCAGATGTCAAAGTTTTTCATGCTAAATTTCTGCTATGGTTGTCTACTTTTGCTATGAGTGTAGTAGGTCATAGATCTTTATTGGTAAAATCATAGAACATATACAATTTTTTCTTAGGATCAAGAATACCCTCATCATCAACAACGAAGTTATTATGCATATCTTTCACAACAAATTGATCTAGCCAAAATTCTATTTTCTTTCCAAACTGAGTTAGTTGAGTTATGGACAACAAATTAACACTCAAAATTGGTATATAACACATATTAGTGATACAACATTATGATATTCAAATTTACCACAAGCAACAATAGTAATAGCATAATCATAAACAACACATATTTCCTTTTTTGTAGCTTTACTCAATGAGGAAAAAATATAAGCATCTTTAGTCATATGATGGGTACAACCAGAGTTGACTATCCACCCACTTTGAGAAGTGTGAGCATGCAAGCCCTAAAAATCACTAATAAAGAATGTATAGTTATCTTCATTACCTTTTCATGTTTTATTTTGTGGGTTGATTGATCAATCAATGAACATGTCTCTTTCAAGCTTCTTGACTTTCTCTTATAGGTCCTTAGTCTTCCACCAACAAGCCTTATCCATATGTCCTAGTTTCCCACAATAGAAACATGGCTTCTTCTTCCTACCTTTCTTAGTTGATGCTTGATCATCATGCTTCTTCTTAATAGTATGGTTGACACAATCCATTTATTCTCCTACTTGCCCACTCAACCTCTTTCTCTATAGTTATGTCAACCTTTTCCCTTCAATAAATAAGCATGTTGCCTAACTTCAAGTTTCTCCTCATCAAATGATTTGTCCTATGCCCTAATTAGCATACCACAGAAAGAGTCAAAGGAATAATCCTTACTATCTTCTTTTATGGATGCCCAACAAGCACATAA
Source organism: Picea sitchensis (assembly GCA_010110895.2). Classification (NCBI taxonomy): domain Eukaryota; kingdom Viridiplantae; phylum Streptophyta; class Pinopsida; order Pinales; family Pinaceae; genus Picea; species Picea sitchensis. The sequence continues at coordinate 13,253 of SNQJ01S0051968.1, forward strand.
TGTTGAACATAATACATTATATATTGTCTTTAGGTTCATCAAGATCAATTCTATGATCTAGCTATTCTTCTTTTGAAAACCCATTCCACATTCACCCAATTTTAACTATAGCTCCTTCACACAAGCCAAATAATCTTCAACTCTTTCAAATGAGAGAGGATCAAGAGAGATCAACTCTTTCTCAATCTTCATAACTTGACTTTCATTGGTCTTATCTAATAAGGTCTTCATCATCTTCTAGGATTGATTAGGACTGTTGGTCCTACTCATATGAAAACAAATCTCCTAGGAGAGGTAGATTGCTATAACTCCTACAACATGGACATTCTTCCCATCGATGACAAACCCTTGCTAATCATCCTTCGAATATGGAATTGCAATCTCCGTGAACTACCAAAACACCTTACTCTTCAATAATGTTTCCATATCTTGTGTCCGTATACCATAATTGTGGCCATTTAGAATCCTAGGTTCTTGCTTGGAACTCATGATCTTGATCTATATATCTAAACTCTGATACACTCTTCAAGTTGAAATATTGAGTAAATCTACCAGAGTGATCTGTCTCATCAATTGCACATATAACCAATAGCTTCCAAAAGACTTGAAAACCATAAGATAGGTCTCAAACTAACATCTTTGATACTATGTTGGAGAACTAGAGAATTAATAAATTAAGGAGCTATACATTCCAATAAAAAGAAGGTGTCTAAAGACAACATTACCAAAGTGTAACTAACTCCTTTGAAGCAAGGAGGACATGGTCCACTTTTATTGGCTAGGTTGCAAGACAAACTCTTTGAATTCTGCCTTGACTTTTGCATCAATCCACTACCATGGTCGACCCAATCAACCAATCATATGCTCGGTATACTACTCAATCTACTCTCCTAGTTGATTGTTAGTTATCGATTGACTATTAATTATCTCCAAAAGATATATAAATGTAATGAACCTACTAAACTTGTTGTTCCAACAAAATTTTCCAAACATAAGAGGAAGTAGAAAACTTGTTGTTCCAACAAAATTTGCCAAACATAAGAGGAAGTAGAAAACTCTGTATGAAATAGAAATGACATAAGTGGTCAAAATATTTGAAAGGATTGCCCTACTCATTATTTGAAAAAGGAATAATTTTACATAATAAGATTGCGTGCTTGCAAAATAATATATTCTTATTGGTTGAATGATATGGAAAATTGGAATTGTAGAATTCAAAATTCCATTTACTAAAGGAAAAAGATGTGTGAGATAAAAAAGGAATAATGGAGACCAAAAAGAGAAAATAAATGATATCGAAGAGGACAAGTTAAAAGAGTTAGTGGGAAATTTTCCATATGCTTGAGGATCAATGGATAAACACATACGTTTGCTTGTTAAGATCAAAAGGATTATAAATGTGGTTGAAGTTACCAAATTGTGCAAGTTATATTGAGAATGGAAATATAAATTAGTTTAATGATTAATTGGTTCAATAAAATATTATAAAAGACACAATGTAAAATGGAGTTTTATTGTTGACTGTGGTGGAACCAATGTTTTAAAATAATTTTTTAAAGAAATAACCTGATAAGAAAAGGATGGAAAAGAAAGAAAAATGAATGGTATTTAAATGAGGAATTAGAAAATGAACATAATTTTATAAGTTAATCAAATAATTTAGACTTGTTTGTTTTTAAAGGACAATAATTAGGAAACTCAAACAATGGGCAATTGAATCAACCCACAAAGTGGAAGGATTAGATATCATTTTGATAGAGCTCCCAAAGGTTACCTAGGCTTAGGAGGAGTAGGTAGAGTTGTCAAAAAACAAAAGGGTGCATAATAAGAATCACACACGAAATCCTTGGTCCAAAAATAACAACCAAGTTGAATTGGGTATCTTAATCCATGGCATTGGAGAAACTTTTAAACAAGTTTTTTCAAAGAATTATATTCCAAGGGGAATCCAAATTGGTTATAGACCACCACAATAAAAATAATTGAAACTTTGCTACATAAATAATTCGCAAGTTCACTTGGATCAAGTTATCTTTAGAGAAAATTGAGGATCACAACTAGGACATTGACTAGCTAACAAGGACATGCCCAACATATAGATGAATTCATGTGTTTTGATGACCCCACCCTCATGGAAAATAATTTAAAATATTCTTTGTACATAATTCTAACCACCAAGGACCATGGTGGCCTTTCTCAATGTATAGACACCCATACATAAGGGAACTTGATGAGCATTAATTCCCCCTCGCTCCTTCATAAATTTGGTCCCAAACCTAAATATCCCTTTCAAGAATACATAATTTGGAGGGACATTCTCTTACATGTTGATATGGAAATTCTCCATGACATGAGGCAAATTAAACACCCCCTTCATAACCATGAGTGATCCAGGAGGATCTAGAATGCTCAAAAGTGATCCAGGAGGATCCAAAATACTCAAAAATTGATCTTCTCAATTGATATTAAAAACCACTTCATTGCATAGAGCTCGACGATATCTTTCCAACAACGCAAAAATCGCCTCCAACAGAGTTCATATGAAGAAGTTATGGCTGGTCAAAGTTGTGGTCAAACAAATCAAAAGTTAAAGAAGGGTTGACACGTGGTAGGTCCGTACAACTGACAGATGATGTCAAAATGATGATGTGGTAGCACGAGAGGCTGCCACATGTCACTCATTTTTGGCATTTTCAGGCCCCCATGTGGACCAATTATAAAGTGCCACGTGTCATTCGTATGGATGATGTGGCATCTGGGTGGCGGGTATAGTTAGAAAGTACAGATGGTAGATGACGTGGCAGGATGATGACTATGCATATAGGTGGACCAATCAGAGAGTGCCATGTGACACTCTCCGATTGACCAATAATGGTTAAGGGAGAATAAAACTTGTTGGAGTCAAATGGAATAGAACCCCTAACCTCTAGGGGAATATTCAAAATATTCCAAAGTCTTAACTATATGCCACCTACCATTGCACCACACATTCTTCTTGTTACAACTAACCAACAATATTATATTTAAAGTGTAACAATGAAGCCAAAGAATAAAGGGGGGTCGGTTAGGTCGACCTAGGCCTATTTAATGGGAACAAAAACCAATGTACGAGCATGAAAATACATGTCAAAGAGAGGGAATACATAGAATTTCGTGCAAATTGCATCGTTTTGCATGCAAGAGGTGTTCATAGTTTTGTTTTGCCTTGTTTTGTGTGCCATTGAGTTCTTTGAAAAAAGTATAGGGTGTTTGTACTCAGTTTTGTCGATTTTTCGAGAGGATCATGATGGTAATGTCAGATTTGTATAAAAGTGACGTATATGGAAGTATTATTTTAGATTGACATGTATGAGACCCATAGTCTCCTTATACGTGCAAAAAGGGCTTTCCGTGCACCTGTTCAGAATATAGTCGAGTTTATTCTCATTCTTCTCAGAATTTTGCGAGAATTTTCATGGTGACCTCTGTTTCTGGGTTGGAGTAGTCGAATTAAAGGGTGTCTTCATAATTTGACATTTGTAAAGACCATTTCATTGTAATTTTTGGCATTTTGAGAATTAATAAGAGTGGTCTACTTCTCTCCATTTTGGCACTCATTATTTTCGCAAGTTATATTTATCAGTTAATGAAGTTTATGGATAAGTAAGACATTCACATGATATTTTGCAAATAGTCAAGTCAATCTTCAATTTCCTGAATCTGATCGGATGTTTATGTGTATTTATGAACTAATTGACATCTAAGGATTTTTGGGTTGAATTCGTATCATAGTTTGTTGATATTTCAAATCAAGTTGGTATCATAACTCATTTGGTATTTTCATATCGTGTGGTATCAAAACAGGTTTTGACGTATATTTGCAAGTGAATGCTTACGAGGTCCAAGTCTAAGTGAAGTGAAGGAAAGCTTGCAAATTATAATCCTGAAATTGGTTCAAGGAGATTCACTCGAAGGAAAGAAATGGAGCATGAAGATGTTCTTCTGAGGCTGATGAGGAATTTCGAAGGATGTTTCTTGAGATGAAAAATATGGTTAAGGACTTGTGGGAACACCTAAAAAGATGAAGAGGAACTCCTCATCAAAATGAAGGTGGTCCATCCGGAACAATGGTAAAAGTTGAAGGAGAAGGAGAAGGTGAAGAAACTCCAGGGTCTTCTTCATCCCCATCATCATCATCATCATCATCATCATCATCTTCTTTTGATAGAAGTGAACATTCTTCTCATAAGAGGAAGAAACATTCTAATAAGTCTTCTTGTTCTCATGATTTGCCTGTGTTAAAGCTAGATGTAAAGTTTGATTTGCCTACTTATGATGGAGAGTTGAATGCAGAGAAGTTGGATAATTGGGTCAAACAGATTGAAGTATATTGCAGGGTACAAAAAATCATAGAGGATACTTCAAGGATACATTTGGTTACTCTTCGCCTAAGCGACACAACTTTGATATGGTGGGAGATTCAGACACAAGCTAATATTATTTAACATGGTAAAATCGTTTCTTCATGGATTGAATTTGTTGCTACATTAAGGAAGAAATTTTATCCATTAACTTATATGCAATCATCAATGATTGCTTGGAAACATCTAAGACAAGGAAAAGGGAAAAATGTTCAAGATTATACACAAGAATTTAAAAGGAAAGCATTATCTTTGGGAATTCCATTACATACTCCTAAAACCCTTCTAAAGTATATTGGTGGTATGCACTCATATCTTCGACATACCTTATTGATGTTTAAACCTACTAATATTGACGAAGTATCAATACAAGCTACTCATCTTGAAGTCAACAAAGGAAAATATGTTGAGGATATGTCATGGGATCCACATGAATTGAGAAGCAGTTGAAGGAAAAAGGGAAGAGAAAAAGACAACTACAGTGAAGGAAGATGAAGAGAATAAGCTTACATGTTCTCATCGTGAGAAGAAAGGACATGATGGGAAGCATTGTTGGAAGTTGCATCCACAATTGAAACCGAAGCGGGCTCAGCCTAGAAAGGGTAAAGAGAAGACCACAACCATATTTCGGGATCTTGGATCAGATTCTAAGGATGAAACTAAGTTTGTAGCTATGGGTATCAAAGGAAAATCTTTTGTTGCAAGTTTCAGTTCGCGTACTTCTTTTGCAAATTCTAATGTAATCTCTGATGGAAGGAAAATAAATGATTTGTTTCATTTACGAGTTATCTCAAAGAACACTAAGATTGACACACTTGTTGATAGTGGATCACAAATGAATCTTATTTCAGAGCAAGTTGTTCAGAATTTGGGATTGGAAACTAGGCCTCATCCGAGACTGTATCATTTGGGATGGATTTGTGACAATGCTCAGGTACATGTAACTAAACAATGCAAGTTAAAATTTGCGATCACATCCAGTTTCATTGATGAGGTGGAGTTAGACATGGTTCCACTCGACATTTGCGGGATGGTTTTGGGAAGTCCATACTTGTATGACAGGACGACTATTTTCTACAGGGAACAAAATAAGTATCATCTTTTCAAGGATGGTATTGAGTTCATTGTGAGAGCTAATTAGATGAAGACGAATTTGACAGTTCTCACTACAGGGCACATGCTAGTTAATACTAGTATCCAAGATCTAGATTTACA
>SNQJ01S0051968.1:47511-58630 GCA_010110895.2 Picea sitchensis
GTTTGGTGATAAGGCCTTGCCTTTGCAACACTCTCCCTCACCTCACTCTCGTGTCTTGATGCTAGTCGTTTTTGCCAGGATAAATCTAAGGAAGGAGGAAAGAGCATGAGGCCTTGCTTAAGGAACACCAGAGTGAGCCTCTTTCCCCCAGGGTTTTGATTTTGGGGCCTTGCCATTGCAGCACTTCAGAACCCTTCCCTCTCGTCCTTATCCTTTTTCCCTTCAACCTTGCGTCCTCTCTTGAATTGACTCCATTTTCCCTTAGGCACTGATCTTAGGTCTCCAACATTGAAGTGATAGTAGTCAAACAACTCTTAAAACTTTTATAATTTGAAACCCTAACTAACTACTAACCCTAATAAGGCTGACGTCATCCTTGGTTATTCCATCTTGACACAACATTTTCTGTTGATAAGCAATTAGATGGTGTTTTAAAGCATTTATTGAGTAAGGGATTGATTGGATACATTGTTTGCTACATCATCTCGATATTTATTGATGAATTGATATTGTTCCATTGCTATTATTGATAAAAATGATCTCGTCAATATCTATTGTATAATTGCCAATATATTGATATCAGATAGTTATATGAAGTACTAACCCATTGAATCATAGCCTGCATGTATTGTTTTGTTGTTGCTTTGTTCCGGGCAGGTGTTCTCATTTGGGGCTACACTTCATCATTGGCTTTTTAGCCAGACTATCAGATCTTGGTGGTAACCTGTGAGGAGGGACTTTTACTTTGACCTTTATGCCTTTGCCTCTTCAAAACCCCAGGTTACCGGGGACGTCTCCCCTGGGCCTAACCTCCCTGAATAGAAAGAACCTCTCCATTGTGGTGACATTGGGTGGGGTAGGTTCCTGTTACGCCAATTTGGCCTTTATATTCTAGCCATTTGACCTAGCTACAAACTGTGCGATAACAATCACTACTAAGCTAAAATCCCACATGTAACAACATTAAACTTAGGTACAATAAGGTAGTTCAATCATATGCTTTTGATAACTCTATCTTTGTAACCATTGCCAAGAGTTTTTTTTACTTAGTCATGTAAAACCCTTCTTGAATAGAGCTAATTGCCTCATAAATCTACATACCTGACAAAAATCCAAATTGTTCCTGTGAAATCACATCTGAAAAAATTCTTTTTAATCCTTATTTCCAAAATCTTTGCAATAATCTTGTATATACAATTACAAAATGAAACAGGTGTAAATTCCTTGAACGAACTCTACTTCTCATTTACACGAATCAATGCTAAGAAGACAAAATTTAATTCTCCCAAAATTTTACCACTTGCTCTTACCTCTTCCATCACCCCGATGAGATCATCCTCCAAAAGTACATAAAAACAAGATAAAACTCTATTGGCCAATAGTTTGATCCTTGAATCTTTTCTTAAAGGAGTTAAGAACCACCTTTAACTCCTCTTTTGGAACAAAACTAGGAAAGCAAGTAGTAAGCTTCAGAATCTCTGCTATATTTGTTCAGTCAAGTTCTTTGTATAGAGCATTAAAATGTCAAACCCTCGATTCTACTATTCCTTAAAATTCACTAATCAATTCCCCTTCTTCATTTTGCATTTCCCATATTGTATTTTCTTTCTTTTTGTGATTGGCAAAGTTGTGGAAAAAAAATGTATTCTCAACACCCATTTCAATCCAAATAGCCCTACTCTTTAGATGCCATTATGCTTCTCTTCGTTAGAAACTTATTTTTTCTTTTACCTCCTCGTTGAATAGACTTCTCTCTCTCTCTCTCTCTCTCTCTCTCTGTATATATATATATATATATATATATAATTCCCATTCATAGGTTCATTTTGGTTTTTAGCCCAAGGAACTACTTTTCCTTTCAATTGAATTGAAAATTAGTTGTTTCATGGATCATAATGTTCCCATTTCTTTTTCACCAAGTTAATGAATTTTTCATTTACCAACCACGATGCATGAAAATTGAGCGGGTTTCCAGGCTTATCATCTCGTCTTTCCATTTCCAAAAGAATTGGCACATGATCTAAAATACCTCTAGCCTCCACCTGCAATATTCCAGATATAATATAATATGCAGAACAATTTTTTTTAGCAAGTAATGGCAAAACAATAATGATATATCCAGAATAATATCATAACAATACCAGAATAACGCCAGAAAGATCACCTTTATTAATGATAGCATTTTTCACTTGCCTCTTCAAGGGGGCAACCTCCAGCAGAGCAGAGATCTATTACAATAATCTCCAAGACAAAATATCCAATACCTCCTACTCTTATTTATACTAATTCTACCTTCTAAGTAAACTTCTTGAGGAAGATCTTTATAGAAAAAGAAGCTTCTATTAGGTCTTCTTACATTGACATATTCTCNTCTATTACAATAATCTCCAAGACAAAATATCCAATACCTCCTACTCTTATTTATACTAATTCTACCTTCTAAGTAAACTTCTTGAGGAAGATCTTTATAGAAAAAGAAGCTTCTATTAGGTCTTCTTACATTGACATATTCTCGTTTATTTATTAGGCCTTATTAATTAATGATGACTCATGAAGAGGGGTTAGGATCAGATCCTAACATGCCCCCCCCTTCAAAAGCAGCCTTGTCCTCAAGGTTGAAGATGCGGAAATTGTTGGAGTATGGTCGTGGGTTCCTAAGTTGCATCCTCTAGTGAGGTGTCCTTCCACTTGATTAACACTTCCTTGATAAATTTTCCATGTAATTCACGCTCACGGGAATTGAGGACTGCTTCTGGTTGAAGCCAAAGGGAGCCTTCTTCATCTAATTCCAGAAGTATGGTTTAGACCCTGTAATTCTGTCCGACCACTTTTTCAGATAGGAAACATGGAACACTGGATGGATTTTGGAAGTAGCTGGAAGGGCCAATTTGTAGGCCACTGAACTAATACGCTTGATGATCTGGTAGGGCCCATAAAACTTGGGTGCTAGCTTGTGATGTCCCTGGGATTTGAGAGATGTCTGTTTGTAAGGTTGGGGCCTGAGAAACACTTGATCACCTTCCTGAAAAACCCTTTCTGAACGATGTTGGTCCACATGTTGCTTCATGTGATTTTGGGCCATTTGGAGGTTATCCTTTAGAGCCGCTAGGGTGGTTGTTCGACCTTGCAACATTGTATCAATAGATTGGAACTTTGATGTGCCTGGAAGATATGTAGTGACTATAGGTGGGCTTTGACCATACACTACTTCATATGGAGTCATTTTAATGGTCATATGGTAGGAAGCATTATGCCACCCATTGGTGGTAGTATGAAGGGAAGCCATTGCACTCATTGGTGTTGTTTGTCTGAAGAAAAACACCTCAAGTAGGTTTCCAAAAAATTGTTGACTACTTTCGTCTGATCATCTGATTGGGGGTGATAGGCTGTGCTAATGTTCAGTTGGGTGCCCTGCAATTTAAATATCTCTTGCCAAAATGTGTTGGTGAAAGTTGGGTCACGATCAGATACAACAGATATGGGCATTCCATGTAACTTGAAAATCTGATTAAGGAAAATCTGTGCTACTAGTGCCAGAGTGAAAGGGTGGGGTAAGGCACAAAAATGAACATAATTGGAGAGAAGATCAACCACCACCATGACGACGGACTTGTTACCACCTTTAGGAAGACCTACTATAAATTCCATGGAGATGTCTGTCCACATAGAAGATGGAATGGGTAGGGGTTCTAGAGCTCATGGAGACTTGATAGTTTCACCTTTATTAAGTTGGCACACTTCACATTGGTGACAAAGTTAAGGATATCCTTCTTCATGCATGCCCATAAAAAAGAATGGCAGGCGTGAGTATAGGTCTTTTGGAAGCCCGAATGACCCACAATAGCTGATGAGTGCAACTCATTTAGGAGCCTCGACTTGAGTGCAGATGAGGGCGATAGAACATGGTGATCCTTATATATGAGAATATTGTCCTGCCAAGTGTAGTTGATGGGAGGATTAGGGTGCTTCTATAGGCGTTGAATTAACCGGGATAGATTCAGTTGATTTAGCTACTCTTGGCATACTTCTTCAATCCAATCAAGGACCGGTAAGGATAAGGCAAAGATGGAGCCTTCCTCCTCATGTTTCCTAGAAAATGCATTTGCTACTATACTGTCTTTTCCCTTATTATATATGATTTCATAATCACAACCCAACATTTTGGTCAGCCACTTGTTTTGTTCTGGGAGGATAATCGTTGCTCCAAAAATTCTTGACACTATGGTGATCTGTTTTGATATGAAAATGATGCCCCAAAAGGTACGACAACCATGTGTGCATTGCATGGAGAATGACCATAATTTATTTTTCATATGTAGATCTACCCAGATTGCGGCCACTCAATGCTTTCTAGTAAAGGCCACAGGTCAACCATCTTGTGTGGGTACTCCACCTAGACCAGTGCCAAAAGCATTTTATTCCACCACAAAGGTTTTATTGAAGTCAAGAGCAGTTAGGACAAGAGTAGTGCACATGCCATTTTTTTAACTCTATAAAGGCTTTCTCAACAAAAAATGTCCAATGAAATGCATTCTTCTTAAGAAGGTTGGTCAAGGGATTAGCAATGTTTCCATAATGGTGGACAAATTTCCTGTAATAGCCTGTGAGACCGAGAAAACCCCTTAGGTGTTTTAAAGTTGTGGGTTGTGGCCACTCCTACATAGATTGTATTTTTTGGGGTCCACTTTGACGTTGTCTCGACCCACAATGTGTCCCAAGTGTTCCACTTTGCTAGCTCCAAAGGAACGTTTGGTCTTTTTGATGAACAATTGGTTATGCTGCAACAAATGAAGGACTTTGTCCACATGTAGAAGGTGGTTATCCCAAGTGCGGTTGTAGATGAGGATGTCATTAAAGAAAACCAGGACAAACTATCAAAGGTAATTTTTCAATATTTTGTTCATGATACTTTGGAAGGTGGATGGGGCATTGCAAAGGCCAAAAGGCATGACCAAGAATTCATAATGTCCTTCATGAGTTATGAAAGTAGTCTTTGGAATATCTTCCTCCTTCATATGGATTTGGTGATAACCAGAGCATAGGTCTAATTTGGTGAAGACACATGCACCTTGGAGTTCATCCAACAAATCATCGATGACAAGAATGTGAAACTTATCTTTGATGGTCAGTTTATTCAAGGCACGAAAATGAGGACACATGCTCCAAGTACCTTCTTTCTTTAAGAACATAACCACAGGAGAAGAATAGGGGCTGGTACTAGGGAGAATTACCCCTACATCCAATAATTATTGTACCATATTTTCTATTTCATTTTTTTGAGCAAATGGATACCTTTAGGGACGTACATCAAGGGGTTGTCCTAACAAGAGAGGGATGCTATGATCATGCTCACCCCTAGAAGGAGGTAAATCTATGGGACCTTCAAAGACCTTGGGGCACCTGTCCAAGATTACTTTAAGGCTGGGAGGGACTATCGAAGAGGCCTGATCAGTGACCTGGATGGCATGCAATTGAGCAATCACACCATGGTGGCCTTTCTTCAACAATTTTTCCATCCTGTGAGAACTGATGATTTCAAGAGAGCCTTCTTGGAGACCTCAGAGGTTATAGGTGTGAGCCTCTTGGGTGAAGCTCATATATAACTCCTGATAATCCACTGTGATTGGTCCCAGAGTGCGAAGCCATTCCACACCCAAAACTATATCACACCCCCCCATGGAAATATAGAAAATGTGGGTTTTCAGATGGTAATCACCCATTTGGAGTTTGACATTCTCACAATGTCCCCCACACTTCATTGTACCAACATTAGCAATGAGAATTTGAAAATTAGAAACATGGCAGACAAAGCAATGGGTCTCTTTAGCAAGCCTGCGATAAATAAAATTATGGGTGCTACCACTATCAATCAACACCACAATTGGCCTATGATCAATGTAGCCCTTGATCTTCAATGTCTGTGGGGCCAAAATACTCGAGAGGTCATGAAGAGATATGATAGGTTCCTCTAGTGCCACCGGGGAAGCAACAAAATCTTCAACACGAACACTTGGTTGAGCATCCTCCGGGTCAGGAGCCTCATCTAAGGGTATGTCTTCATAAGAAGAGGAAGTTTATGCATCAATCTGGAAGAACTTTTGTTCCCTGCATTTATGTCCCGGTGAATACTTTTCATCATAGTAATAACAAATTCCTTGCTTGCGACACATCAAATTTATGCATGTCAACTTTGGGCACTTTATTCCATGAGGGTGGAGAATCCTAGGGGGAGCAGGATGAGTGAGTATACTCATAATGGGAAGACTAAGGGTCCTCGATATTGGGCTCAACATTCTTACCCTTGAGGATTTTCTCCAGAGGTTGGGATTTCTTGTCAAGGAAAATTTGTATCGTGGTGTGGATGGAGGTTTTTGTTGTTCTAGGTTGGACACCGTGTCCTCCAAGGTTTCTTGGGATTGAGAGTGAGTGGTAGGCATGGTGAAGGCTTACGTAGTAAAGGAGGTGGTGGGACGAAAACATGGGCCTAAAAGTGATAGGTACCTGGGTGATCGAGAGAACAAGAGGAATATAATGGGATAGGTCTCAAATAAGGGCGTCTCGGAAAGGGTTGGGTTCGCCTAAAAAAACGACTTAAAAATGAAGGGTACCACTGTGATGAAAATGAAGAGAGGAATGCAATGGACCAAGTCTCAAATAATGGTGTAGCCTGGCCCCATAATTTTTTTTCTTGCAGAGTTATACCCCGATCTGAATAATATTGCAATGACGAAACGGTCAAATGCTTAACATGAAGAAATGTGTAGAAATTTCACAACCAAAATACAAGAGACATAGTTTCCCCAAAATAGATCTTGCCTGTGTTGTTTATGGTCCACCCCAAGGGTTAGGGTATTCAAGGTTTCTTCAGACAAGGGTTTTCCCTGTGCTATAACTCTCTGATATACGTGTGGGGTCCAACAATAGTAGTCGGCCCAATATCTCAGGGCACCAACAAAGGAGGCTAGACCGTACACTTAGTCGTACTACCTGACTACCTAGGTACTAGAGAGTCTCTTTTCGAGTGTTGTTCTTAGTGACCATATAGAAGTTAGGCGGTTGATCGATTTAGCTACGGTGGGCTTCAATATGCCTAGGCCGATCCGTATACAGGTGTTGTCTAATGCGCTACCACTCAAAGGAGTACCAACATGGGTTGCAAGGGTGGCCAACAGATGTGCGCTTAAGTACCACTTGTATTTCATGTGTGTATGACTCCCCAACTGCGGGTTTATGCCTATAATGACAGATCTCTATAGCTTAAAGACACCGTAATACGTCTCTACCCTGGAAAAAAAAAATTACCCCATAAGTCTTGCTCTGGAAAGAGCTCTGATACCACTTGCAATATTTTAGATATAATATAATATGTAGAACAATTGTTTTTAGCAAGCAATGGCAGAACAACAATGATATATCCAGAATAATATCAAAACAATACCAGAATAACACCAAAAAGAGCACCTTTATTAATGATAGCAATGTTCACTTGCCTCTTTGAGGGGGAAACCTCCAGTAGAGCAGAGCTCTATTACAATAATATTCGAGACAAAATATACAATACCTCCTACTCTTATTTATACTAATTCTACCTTCTAAGGAGACTTCTAAAGGAAGCTCTTTCTAGAAGCAGAATCTTCTATTAGGTCTTCTTACATTGACTTATTTTCCTTTATTTATTAGGCCTTATTAATTAATGTCAGCCTTTATTATATAGAAATCATATCCTACTAACTAATGATCCACACAGAGGGATTATGATCATATCTTAACATGCCCTCCCCCTTCAAAATCAGCCTTGTCCTCAAGGTTGAAGATGTGAAAATTGTTGGAGTATGGCCGCGGGTTCCCAAGTCGCATCCTCTGGTGAGGTGTCCTTCCACTTGATCAACACTTCCTTGATAGTTTTTCCACACAATTGACGCTCACAGTAATTGATAACTGCTTCTGGTTGAAGCCAAAGGGAGCCTTCTTCATCTAATTCCAGAAGTATGGTTTGGACCCTACAATTCCGTCCGACCACTTTCTTCATACAAGAAACATGGAACACTGGATGGATTTTGGAAGTAGTTGGGAGGGCCAATTTGTAGGCCACTGAACCAATATGATTGATGATCTGGTAGGGCCCATAAAACTTGGGTGCTAGCTTGTGATGTCCCTGGGCTTTGAGAGATGTTTGTTTGTAAGGTTGGAGCCTGAGAAACACCTGATCACTTTCTTGAAAAACCCTTTCTGAACGATGTTGGTCCACCTGTTGCTTCATGTGATTTTGGGCCATGTGGAGGTTATCCTTTAGAGATGCTAGGGTGGCTATTTGACCTTGCAACATTGTATCAATAAATTGGACCTTTGATGTGCCTGGAAGATATGTAGTGACTGTAGGTGGTATTTGACCATACATTGCTTCATATGGGGTCATTTTAGTGGTCGTATGATATGAAGTATTGTACCACCATTTGGCCAAGGGATGCCATTGCACCCATTGGTGTTGTTTGTTTGAACCAAAACACCTCAATTAGGTTTCCAAACATTTTTTGACTACTTCTGTCTGACCATATGATTGGGGGTGATAGGTTGTTCTCATGTTCAACTGGTGCCCTACAATTTAAATAGCTCTTGCCAAAATGTGTTAGTGAAAGTTGGTTCAGAATCAGATACAACAGAGGTGGGCATGCCATGTAACTTGAAAATCTGATCAAGGAAAATTTGTGCTACTAGTGTCAGTGTGAAAGGGTGGGGTAAGGCACAAAAATGAGCATACTTGGAGAGGCGATCAACCACCACCATGACGACGGACTTGTTACCAACTTTAGGAAGGCCTACTATCAAGTCCATGGAGATGTTTGTCCACATAGAAGATGGAATGGGTAGGGGTTGTAGATCTCCTGGAGACTTGATAGTTTCACCTTTATTACGTTGGCACACTTCACATTCAATGACAAAGTTAAGGATATCCTTCTTCATGTCTGTCGAGAAAAAAGAGTCTGGGGCCAGGATGCACCCTTATTTGAGACTTAGTCCATTGGATTCCTCTCTTCATTCTGATTGTAGTGGTACCCTTCATTTTTAATTCTTTTTTTTAGGCGGACCCAACCTTTTATGGGATGCCCTTATTTGAGACCTATCCCACTACATTCCTCTCCTTCTCTTGATCAACTGGGTACCTATCACTTTTAGGACCATATTTCTATCCCGCCACCTCCTTTTCCACTTAAGCCTTCACCATGCCTACCACCTGCTCTTAGTCCCAAGAAACCTTTGAGGACAAGGTGTCCAACCTAGAACAACAAATGATCTCCATCCACACCACCTTACAAACTGTCCTTGACAAGCAATCCCAAGCTTTGGATCATCTCCTCAAGGGTAAGAATGTCGAGCCCAATCCTAAGGACCCTTAGTCTTCCCATTATGATTATATCCACTCGTCCCGCTCCCCCTGGGGTTGTCCACCCTCTTGGAATAAAGTGCCCAAAGTTGACATGCATAAATTTGATGGGTACAACCCAGCCGGATGGGTTTCTCAAATGGAAAAATAATTCTCCCTTCATGAAATTAGGGATGATGAGACCAAACTCCATGTAGGGGTTTTGTACTTGGATCAAGAACACTGGCAGTGGTGGAAGTGGCATAAGAAATGTTATCCAGGACTACCCAATTGGAACATGTTCACTAAAGTAGTTTTTTACCGTTTTTATAGGGAAACACATTTTTTGGGCAAGCTCATTGAGATGCACCAAACTGAATCAATCAAATACTTCATCACGACATTCGAACAATTGGCTATCCGAACCGAGGGCTTATCTGATGAATTTTACCTTGAATGTTTTATCAGTGGCTTAAAGGAAGCCATCGGGGCTCATGTGAGCATGCATCATCCTACTACCTGGTTGCAGGCATGTTAATTCACACTAGATGCAGAGACCATCCTTTAGGCTCCAAACCTAAAGGATACATTCCCCACCCATCCTCGCCCAGGGGCTATCCCAACTCCGACGCAAACCTTGAAGGTCCCAAAGGTATCTCCAATAGAAATGGCAGAGCATCACAAGCAAGGACTTTGCTATTACCGTGATGCAAAGTATTCATTGAGACATAAATGCATGGAACACAAGTTCATCCATAGCCTTTTTATCCCAAGGAAGAGGTATGTCTTCATAGGAAGAGGAATATGTCTCTACCCTGAAAGGATCCATTCAATCTATTGATACAATGCTGCAAGGTTGAATAGCCACCATAACAACTCTAAAGGATGATGGATCCTTTCAGGGTAGAGAAGTATTCTCCTTCCTTATTCCTCTTCCTATGAAGACATACCTCTTTCTTGAGCCTTATCATAATGGACCCCATTATGATCCTTGAGCCTTTTTAGCCCAAGGAACTGTTATCGCGCAGTTTGTATTTTAGGTCACAGGCTACAGGATAGTGGACAAATTGGCGTAACAGGAACCTTCCCCACCCACTGTCACCTCAATGGAGAGGTTATTTCTGTTTAGGGAGGTTAGCCCAGGGGAGACGTCCCCGGTAACCTGGGGTTTGAAGAGGCAAAGAATATAAGGTCAAGAGTTAAGGTTTTCCCTCCTCTCAGGTTACCACCAGTATCAGATATTCTGGCTAATCAGCCAATAAAGAAGTGAAGTCCCTGTTGAGAACACCTGCCCGGAACAAGACAATAATAAAACAATATGTATATTTGCAGGTTATAATTCAAAGGGTTAGTACTTCTTGACTATCTGATTTCATTTAACAAGCAATATAACAGACAAAATGAGGTCAACGTTTTGCTAAATAGCCTATGCAAGAGCACCAATTCATCAATGTCTATAATAATGATCAAGCTAACAATATTTTCAATCAACAATAGCTCAATAAATGCTTGACGTCATAATTAATTGCTTATTTGCTAGTTAGAAAGGTTGCTGCGTCAAGTATGACGTCAACCTAGGTTAGTAGTGTTAGGGTTAGTTAGGGTTTCAAGAATGAAAGTTTTAAAAGATGATTTTGAACACCACAAGCTCAACGTTGTAAGTCTAACCAGTGCCTTAGGGTGAAATGGAGTCAAAAGCAATGGCAAAAGAAATCTTGGGAGGATTTAGATTTCAGAGACTGGAGGGTAGGGTTCTAT
>SNQJ01S0051969.1:32964-45137 GCA_010110895.2 Picea sitchensis
GATTTATGTAGAATAATTCCTAGTTATTTGTTGTTTGAATTAGCTCATAGAATGCAATATTTGTACTCTTGAATTTACTGAATATTGTTTTAGTAGATGAAGATTTAAAGTGTTGACAGAGGTTTCTAGAATTCAGTTTGTGGTTGTAGGTTGTAATTCTTTGAGTGCAGATCTAAACCGTGAATTAACAAGATCTAGTAATCTAGTCTATTTTGTGATTGATTACCCTTATGATCATTGTTAACATCATATCAATGGTTATACTAGTATCAATAAACAAGAGGTATTACTCTGAATATGTTTGAGGTATTACTCTGAATATTGCACCAACAATTTCTTTTATAATGAGTTTTTCTCAATCATATTGAATTTAATCATTGCAGGATATTGTGCAAGGCTAAGTTGCAAGGAGCAGGTGGCAAGTTAATTTCCAAAAGAAACAACTTTTTGGGGTATATCGTTAATTTCCAAATTTTTTTTGACTAATGTATTACATAATAACCTTTTTGGGGTTATGCTGGTTTAAGGACATGAGTTGGGGATAGATGAAATATGACAGATAAAAACACTCAAGTATAACTTTGTTTTGGGGAAAAAATGTATTATTTCAGTTTTAAAAGAATTAATACAATTTACAAATTTTGTTTCTCTATGAATTTACATTTTCAAATTTGACTAAATATCTATTTGATATTGTTATAATTGTAATATTTTCCAACTAGTTAGCCATTTAGCTTGGACTAATTATTTTATTTGAAATAAATTTGATTTAAAATGTAATATTTTATTTAACACGTTTTTTTATGAATTGTGAACTTAATTTATTATTGTCAATTGAAATGCAATTTTTCTACGAACTTTTCATTCTAGAAGGGTTGCATGATTATATACCCTTCTCAGAGAAATTAGAACCTGCCCTTCAAATTTGATCACTGCTGCCAACAACATTCAATTTTGGACAAAGTAGTTGTCCTGTCTTGGACTTGACTTATTGTAAAGGACAAAAGTGTAAAAGGCTACCACAGGTGACCATGAAATTACAGGATTATCCAAGGAGCCAATGCAATGGTGTAGTTCTGTTGTCATAACTCTAAATATCTAAGTCTAGATCTTGGTAGACTTCTACAAGCCCCACCTACCCACCCAAAAAAACACACTTCAGTTTGGGTATGCATGTCCATTTTAGTTTGGAATTGAACTTGAGTGTTATGTGCATTTTAGTTTGGAATTGAACTGGAGTGTTATGTGCATTCATCTATACTATTTTTTGAAGTAATTAATGTAGATCCATTTAAACTTTAAATTTATCATGTTTTGTTATCTAAAAAAAAGTTTGTATGTATATGGATTTGATGTGTTTTGACCACATGATATATTTTGAGTTAAGATGGATCTAAGTTGGTTCTTAAGATACTTATGTGTGTTTGTGTGTCTAGCTCAGGTGAGTGTGAGAGTGAGCGTATTTATCTATATGTATATGTTTATGATGAACTTAATACTTTTAAATTTACATCATTATGGATCCAAATAATAAGAAAGTAAAAATGTTTAGTAATGAAGATGTTGAATAATAACAAAACATAATTGTTAAGTATTGAATAACATATATATACTACATGATATCATTAATAAGTGATCTTAGTTTTGTATTGTTGGTTTAATTGGTACCATTCTTGGGATGATCCAGGTTCAGGTCCACTTTGGTTTCCAACAAAACCCCCCTAAAACTATTAGCCCTCTTAGTAAACAAAAAGGAAACACGATGCACAGGATGCACTATGCAGTCTCACCCGAGATAATTCTTATGGGTGGTTGCAACGCTTAGGTGCTTGCAACCTAGGAAATGAGTGGGGATCTGTGACTAAGCTATGTAGTCTTCATTTTTTTAATCCAACATGCAACTTATCGTGATTAACATGTTATTCTTACTCATGCATGTAAAATATCAGATCTAACTAATTCATTTATTTATCTAACATCTAATCATCAACACCAAAGAAGATACATAACATTCGGTCATATAACGCAGGGTGTACCATGGTTCACCCTCCTCAGCTACATCCACAAAGATTTGGCTATTATTCTATTTTATTATCTTTGGTCCAAAACCACAACGTCACACGCATTACAACTCTCTATCAAAACATGTTGAGATCTTACAATGAGGCGGACTAGATCACACCAGGATCCTTAGCCTATGATCTAACCCTCAAGATCTCCCTTATTCCCCCTCCTCAGCTCAAGAGATTACAAACCTAGATCAGAGTAACATTATGATAACACCGACAAACAACATGACATCCAACTATGAACCTCATAACTCTCTTGAATACAACAAAAAACCAACCCTTGACCTAGACCTCCTACGTACCTACTTATACATATTTTTGACTTGCCCTCCATTACATTTTCTTACCAAAACCCTAACCCTATCMTGGCTAGGTCTTATTGCATGCATGCCTCATATGCCTTCCTCTTCGACATGCACATATGTTTTTCACGTGTTTCTTTGCCTGCATGTGTGTCTACCTTAMACATGTTGCTTCTTCTACATGCRCATCCTCCTCCCACGTCRTGATTTTCCCTTAAAGTTGGYCTGCACCCAACAGGCCCCCAACACTKACATTGTGACTCGTCCTGAGTCACTTCCTAACTCTCGTGTCTACCACTTCTTGTGCCAACGTTTTGTACATATCTACTATCCGTTGGCACTGCTCCTGAGCCAAACTTCCCTTTGCTGACATGGCTTCGACCACCTGTGCAGTGAATTGCGGTTGTAAGATCCCCCCCCCCTCCAAGAGTATATGTTCCATTCATGCTTTCACTGCATCGATTTCCACGACCAAATTTTCTGCCTTTTCCTGTAGGGGCTCCAACTCATCCTGTTGTGTGCTCTTTGGTTCCTGCACCGTTTTTTCTTCTACCTGAAGGTTCTTCATTTCTGCAGTCATCTTGATCTTCTCTGGAAGTGACATTGTCCTCTCTCAATGCTTGACATATGCCATTGTTGCATGCAATTTATCTTCCTTTTCTTACATTTCTTGTAAGCTCCCATTTTCTAATAGTTGGGTCCTCAGCTGGTCACTCTTCTCCAACAGTTCTTCCACTCTATGTATGTTCTGCGTGACTTTTTTTGTAGTTGTTTTCGCATCTTTCTCTCTTTTCACTCGAACTGTTGGGGGAGTCGTAGCTACTACGCGCTCCTCCAGCTCCTTGATTTCCTCTTTATATTGTTGAAGAGTTTGTGCTATCTTTGTTATCTTCTCCTTTGAAGATGCTTCCTTTGATACTGTGTCATCTGAGATGGATTGAAATACTGTGTCTATATGGGTCTCCATCTAGTCCACTTTTTCTGGTGCTATCTCTTTCTTCTGCCCTTCCTGGATGATAGCTTCCTTTAGTACTATATTTTCTTCCCGCACTATTTGTAGATTCATTGTGTCAGACCTTGCTCTAGACTGGATCTTCTACATGATGCTAACCTATAACTTATACAACACCTTTTTTGTTATCGTGGGCAACGCCAAGTATAACATTTTGATATCCTTCATGGGATTTTGTGTCATTTCCTCATCGATGAACAACATATCTGGTGTTATGATAAAGTTAGAACTTCCCTACACTGTGATTTGTATTGTCTCACCGACATATGCTCCTTCTCTTACTGGCATCGGTTTCTCCTTTTGTTGTTGTTTCTCCTTGATCCTCAATTGTTCTAGCGCAATTTTTACCTCCTATACATGTTACAAAGTTGACGCACAATGGTTTTCCCCATTTTCCCATACTTCTGACAGTCGATATTCTACTGTCATGGCTATCAAATCTACATCATCTGTTGTTAGTGACATTTCCATTTATTTCATGTGCACCTTTTCTTTATTCCCGACACCACTTACTTTCTCTGTTGTTCTCTTCCTTTGGGCCTCTAGTTGTTGAGATGCTTCCGGAATCTGTGTATCCATGCTAGTATCCTGCTCAACTTCTTCTTCCATGGTTACATCTTGTGCCTCCATCTGCACTTCCTTTGCACTCACCTGTCATGTCGGTCCTCTCGGTGTTTTATCTGTAGCCTATGCACCCTCTGTAGGACCACGTTGTGACTTCTTTTGTGCCCTAGCTTTCTTATGAATTAATCTTCTTTCCCCCACTATAACTATTGTTTTTTTCTTTTGTTGGCTAGTGCCATTCCTGCCTATCTGCTACCTGGGGACTGTGTTACCCTACATATGGACTTGTACTATTGGAATTTCTCTTGGAATATATGGTACTTTCCACTCCTCGGGCAAATCTTGGACCTCCATGTGGATGTCCTGCATCATCACACAATACTTGAGTTGCAACCACTCCTTGGTTGGGTCCTTCTTTTCTTGTAGCCACATGTTGTGATGTGATGTGTGGAAATTTGTTGTCTGTCCATATTCCTGGACAGTTTATGATGAGATCCTCCATGTATCCTCCACGTTGTTCTAAATCTATATTAAGTACTGCGTGAAAATGTTATTTTTGAATTTATTTACCTTGGGATCTGTTGTGCATCACAACGATCTGTAGCGCGTTATGCCACATTTGCATGTCCTTGTCAAGAACATCGTATATGTAGGTTCGTTCCACCCCATAAGTGAAATGACGATGAGTAACCATGAGTACTGTAACTTAGATCCCAAGTCTTTCACATCCTTACTATCTTCAAGGAATGAGTTGATTAGTTACGAGGCTTAGCTCATCAAGCTCCCCTTTGCGCACTACGCCACAACTGCTACTACTTTTGCAGGGACTTCTTCTTTTYSGCACTTGCACATTACTTTGMAACCGAGCAATCTAGTTCCAAATTGTGTTGTAGGATCATTGATKTCATTGATCCTTATACYTATGTTCCCCCTCTCTGYGCCATACTTCGCTTTGATCTCATCGGAGACAGATTTTTTCTTAGTCTTGTCTTCTAGGTATTTCTCTGGCTTCTCCCCATCTGTGGGTAGCCCTGYAATCTCTGCGATGAGTTCAACATTGATYGGTATCGACCTCTCCATCCATAATATGCMTATGTGTACCCTCGCTAACAATTGTTTAACACATTTTTTTATGTGTTTCCCGCGCCCGAAGTGCGGTATGTCTAATAGGTTCATGATATCGTTGTTGTACAGTCCTAGGATCCACTGTGCAGACTCCAACAGTGGCACACTTGATGGGCCCTCTCCCTTACTCTCTAGGTAGCTCTACTCTACCAAATATGGGAATTTTGTGGCATCTGAGACATCATGGTCAGAGTATTTAAGGCCATCGACTACCCCTACCATGTTATCCCTAGTTTTCACTTCATTAGGAATTTTTGGCATTATTATACTTACCTATGCATGAGTGTGTTGCACGCCCTACGTATTGCTTTCTTCTCCTAGCTTATTTTTCCATTGTGGGGATGATACTCCACCCTCTTACTCCGTTTCTTGCTCGCATTCTGGCTCCAGGCCCTGCTGTGTGGAATCCAAGGCCGATTATGTTTCCTACAACCCTTATCCCCTAGAGCCATTAGATTTTGTCTGTTTGGTGCCCTCTACCAGCTACTTGGGCTCTTGTGTGGGTTCTTGCTCCTCCTACACATGTAATTTGGATTTCTCATACTCTGGTGTGTGTATTTTTTCCACATACACAACTATGGGTATCTCAATGGTTCTTTCTTATGGTCCCTATGTGCTACTCTGTGTTCTTCGTCTGGTTCTACTTGGGGCTCCAACCCATGGTGGTGACATGGTGGTTAAATTTTAACTACAAGCTCTCAAATCGATAGATGGTAACGCAATTCCGCACTCTATCTCTATTATGCTTGACTCAATGTTTTTATCCTTATCAACTAACGCAATGGGTCAACTTTCCCTCTCTTTCTGACTTTATAGCGGGACATGGAAGTGACAGTTGTGTCGCACTGATACTTGTCACTTTTTCCCCTTTCCGTTGTGTTTTCTGTGCATGGTACCTTTTTACCTGTTAAATGATATTATGCGTGTCATATTTTCAAACCTTGGTTTGCTTGCACTGCCCTATTCCGTCTGCCCCATTGTATTTTTTTGAGGCCCTCCATGTGTGTTGAATTGTTTCTATTTTCATCATTTTATTTTATTTTTATATACCTATCTTTTTACTGCACGGTGTTGTCTAAGTACTAGGAGGTCGATTGTCCCTCTACAACTTTAGTCGACTCCCATTGATCATTCCTCTTATTTCTATACCTCCTAAAATTTTCAAATATACAACTCCCCCATCTGTAACAGTCTTCACTTCATATGGTCCCAACCAATGCATTCTGAATTTTCCTGGGTGCTGAAGAAATTTACTATCATAAACCAAAACTACATCTCCTTCCTTGAAACTCTTCCTTTTAATATGTCTATCATTCCAAGCTTTGTCCCTTGCTTTCTGTACTTCTTGGTGAAATCTTTCTAGAACCCTATCGTCTTCCATCTACATCAGCTGACTTATCCTTTCTTTTATTGTGCGTCATTCTGCAATGTTAGTGATTGCTACTACGCGCAAACTAGGTACCAAAAATTCTAATGGCACCATTGCTTCTTGTCCATACACCAACCTAAATGGTGTTTGCGCTATCAAATTTTTTCATGTAGTCCTCTATGCCCATAATACTGTTGGTATCTTCAAGTCCCAATCATCTCTATTGACACTGTAGATATTTTTCAATGCATTCTCTAGAATCTTATTAAAGGTTTCCATTGTTCCATTTTCTTGAGGGTGATATGGTGTATTATTTTGATGATAGGCTTCAAAATCCTCAGACATAACCTTGATAGTACTATTAATGAAGTGATTTCCTTGGTCACTCATCAAAATCCTTGGGCATCTGAATCTAGTGATCACTTGCTCAAACATGAAGTGTGTTTCTCTCTCTGCGTTGCAATTAATTTCTCCCAGAAAATCTATTGCCCATTTGTCGATTACTTGTAGGTTTACTTGTGGTCTTAGGGACATCTCATCCCATTTATTAGGTTTTCCAACCCTCTGACATACATCACATCTATGGAAGTAGTCCTTTGCATCTCTTTGGATGGTCACCCACCATAGTCCTACGCGCAATACCTTCTGCATGGTAGCTTTTCCTGCATAATGTCCTCCAACTATTCCCTCATGGGCCTCTACTAAAATCCTAGGCCTTTCATGTTCTAGTACACATCTTCTCAAGATGTTATCTACACCCATATTTTATAAGTTTCCTGCAATCAATTTATAGTCTGCAACTTTGAATACCATATTTTTCCTCGGCGCATTATTGAATTCTTGTGGCATGGTCCATGTACTCAAGTATTGAATGATGTCAACAAAATATTCATCAGCTACTTCCACTGAAAATAATTGAGCATCATAGAATTTTTCCTCTAAATTCGTAGATTTGTCTCTATTAGTGATCCTTGATAGTTGATCAAGTCCTTCATTCAACTTCCCTAGTTTGACTATCACTTCAAAGTCAAATTCCTGAAACAACAACAACAATCTACAAATTCTCCCCCCCAACAATGGCTTATTGGCTAGGTATTTGAGGGCAGAATGGTCTATGAACATTTTAAAGTGTTTCACAATAAGATAGTGTCTCAACTTCTGTAGTTCATATACCATTGCTAAGCCTTCTCTTTTCGTAGTATTATAGTTTTTCTTTGACTCCAACAATTTTATCCTTGCAAATGATATAGGATGGTCTACCTCTCCCTCTCCTGGCTATGCCAGAATATCTTCAAGTGATATTGTTGATGCATCTAAATGAACATGAAATTTATTTTCCCAGTCTCGGAATATTAGTATTGTTGTTTTTACCATTTTCTCTTTTAGAGTGTCCAATCCTTTTTTACAGTCCTTATTCCACTAAAATTAACTATCTTTCCTCAAGATTTTATCCACCGACGTTGTGATCAACGTATACCCTTTTATGAATTTCCTGTAGTAGCATGTGTGTCCCAATGTTTCGATCAACTGATGTACTTATTTGGTGGTGGTAAATTGACAATCACTGTAATCTTTGCAAGATCTACTAGCAAGCCTTGTTTTCACACTATATGTCCCAATAGTATCCCAAAAGGTGTCCCAAAGAAGCACTTATTGATATTTAATGATATTTGGCATTGCCTATATCTTTCCAACATTATACATGGTCTTTCAACATAGTGTAGACTGTCCAATCATCTAGATATACCTCTAAAACCTGATGGATGAATTCTTTGAATGCAACTATGAATACTCTTGAGAATATTGTTGGTGCATTCTTCAGTCAAAAAGGAATGACTATGTACTGGTAGGATCCCCATTCTGTGGAAAAAGTGGTCTTGTACTTGTCTTCTCGGGCTATCTTGATCTGATGGTAGCTTGAGAATCCATCTGTGAATGAATATGCTTCCTGGCGTCCTACATTCTCTAATACCTCATCTATGAAAGGGGTAGGGAAAGGGTCATGTAGGAAAGAATCATTCATCTTCCTTAGGTTGACACATATCCGTATCTCTTCCTACTTATTCTCCTGAACTACCATAGGGCTTACCCGTTCAAATTCATCCACTAGTTCTATGATTCCAGCATCCAAAATTCTATCAATTTGTTATTTTACCTTCTGCTTACATATTGGGTTCAGTCTATATGGTTGTTTTTTGACTAATCTAGCCTCATATTTGAGAGGTATATTAATCTCTCCTAGCTCTCATGTTATTCCTTTCATCTTTATAAAGGTTGTTGGGAACATGTCACTGTACTCGTGCAGTATCTCGGTTATGCTTTCTACTGTTTGCTCATTCCACTAGTCTCCAATGCTAATGATTTTGGGATTATCAGTTGTCCCAATGTTTACTTTATTCACCTTGATTGGCTAAACAAACACTTATGATTCTAGAGGTGGACCTTCCACCCCCCTTTCACTTTCAAATTCTATAATCTGAATGTTGCGCAGGTCATCTTCATTTGGTGCTTCTTCCTGCACATGGTAACATGATAGTAGTTCCCTCACTGTCTATTTGTTCTGTTGTTGATACTCTATTATGAGTTAAACCTCTGATTCTTGAATGAATATTATCCCTCTGATCTGTTTGAGTGTTGAATCTATGTTGGGGTTCTCATGTTCAAATGGGAAGGTGACTATAAAATTATGTTGTAATATTGTCCATTTTACAGTGCCTTTGCGCAATTTCTAGTCTACATACCAGTTTGATGGAATCTCTTCCAATGTGTGAACAAAGTGATGAGATCATTCTTTTGGTGGTGTCATTCTCCATAGCTTTATGCACTTCTGTAGGGACCATAAATTAATTAAGCCTAGTAAAATTCATAATTTAAACATCCTTATTGCACGAGCAATTTGTGCATCTTAACCTTCCAGATCTTGAAATTGTTCTTGCCATTAAACTTCTCAATTTCGAACTTAGCACTCTCACTTTCAAACTTAACACTCTCACTGCTTGTAATAACCAAGACTCTTTGACAAAATATGTGGAGAGATAATACTATAAACTTTATAAGGTTTAATAATAATAAAAAAAATCCTTTTACTAAAGATCCACATTTTTAATAAACAAATTTTTAATAAAAGTTCTCATTTACTTTAATCCTTTCCACCTTTACATATTATA
Source organism: Picea sitchensis (assembly GCA_010110895.2). NCBI lineage: Eukaryota > Viridiplantae > Streptophyta > Pinopsida > Pinales > Pinaceae > Picea > Picea sitchensis. The sequence continues at coordinate 42,573 of SNQJ01S0051969.1, forward strand.
TTTAATTCCAAATATAATAACTCTACTAAAAAAACATCATTCACTCTTATATATTTATGCCTTTCACCTTCCTTTATACATTTGCCACTCGCATCTTTTTAAAAAGGTATTCCGTGTTTAATTAAAAACACGATACATTCGCATCCTTCATACATTAAACTTTTCAAAGGACCATAAGTTAACTTCTTAAATTTATTTATGCCTTAAAATTTTCAATTCTAAAAAAAACATGCGCTAGTATTTTGTCGTCGCTGCACCTCCCGATTCTAATGACCTGCGACGTGCTTCGAAAGGTCGCCGCACCTCATGGCATATCTGGACTGCGGAGATCTATCATGAGTCGTCGCACCTCTCTCGTAGTTTTGTTAGTAAGACGTCACACCTCCTACTAGAGGAGGGTCCTGCGACGATTTGGAAATCTAAGCACCTTCGAAAATTTATTTGATGTCCTTACTCCCTTTTTATCCAACCTGTTTTGATACCACTTGTTGCAATTGTAAATGCAGAAAACATAATCACATAGATCATAAACATATAGATTTATATGGTTCACCTAAACATTGGGCTACGTCCACCAAGGGAAGGCATCGATTGTCTTATTATTTAGCTAATGGAGATTATAGAAATCTTACACTCTTTTCACACTCATATCTACCTCTACGAGCTTACATAAATAATGAAGAAATTTAGATTAATTAGATTAGTTACATAACTATTTTCTAAACTTGTGGGTTCATACCATATTAGTAGATTTGGTTGAACAAACTACTACAAAATAGACTCTACTTGAAGTGTTCTTTAAGATACCGAGGATGGTGAGAAACCTGCTCCAGAAAGTTCTTTTTATACTTCCGATAAAAAATTTCATTATTGAGTTGTATCAGGATCGAATTCATTTGTTTACAAATATACAAGGTGTGATGGTTGAATCTTGATTGGCGAAACAAACACTTATGATTCTAGAGGTAGACCTTCCACCCCCCTTTCACTTTCAAATTCTATAATCTGAATGTTGCGTGGTTCATCTTCATCTGGTGCTTCTTCCTGCACATGGTAACATGATAGTAGTTCTCTCACTGTCTGTTTGTTCTGTTGTTGATACTCTATTATGAGTTAAAACTTTGATTCTTGAATGAATATTACCCCTCTGATCTGTTTGAGTGTTGAATCTATGTTGGGGTTCTCATGTTCAAATGGGAAGGTGAATATAAAATTATGTTGTAATACTGTCCATTTTCCAGTGCCTTTGCACAATTTCTAGTCTACATACCAGTTTGATGGAATCTCTTCCAATGTGTGAACAAAGTGATGAGATCATTCTTTTGGTGGTGTCATTCTCCATAGTTTTATGAACTTCTGTAGGGACCATAAATTAATTAAGCCCAGTAAAATTCATAATTTAAACATTAAGATTATTCAGCATAAGCAATAAGTAATTTCTTTCATTCATATAAGTAGCATAAATTAAATTTGTGAACAACATGCTAATAATTTACATAAACATCACATAACTCATCAAATTCAGAAATAAAAATACCTATGCCTGATGCTACTTCCTGTTGCTCTGGTTTTCCTCTCTGCTGCTTTGCCCAACCTAATGCACTGACCAAACCCTGCCCAAAACTGACTAACCACCTAGCCAGCTAGGAGCAGCCTGTCCAACTCCCTAGCTCCAGGATACCGAAAAGAATCCTGGCCCCCGAGCCCAAAACGCCCAACAACCTGGTTCACTCTGCAATGGTTCACCAAAACTCCAAAACCAAACTCCTCAAAACCAGAAAATATCCAACGGAAATACAGACCTCCTCTCCAATAATGCTCCTCCCCCAAATTTTCATAATCCTCTCCCATAGGACTCTTCCCAGTCATATATCTCCCCCCCATGCACCAACTCCCTATCCTCCATTAATTACCTTATCCTCCCCTTTATTACCTTATCCCATTCATTTATTACCTTATCCTTCCATCCCATGCTTCATTCCCCCCTGCATACGTAAAGTCTTATATAAATAATTTAAAATTTATTAAGCTCTTAATTCATTACCCTATCTTTTAATAAGTTAATTAATTAATTAATTAATCAATAGATATAAACAATTAATTAATAATTAATTAAATAATTAATCAATAGATATAAACAATTAATTAATAATTAATTAATTAATTAATCAATAGATATAAACAATTAATTAATTAATTAATCAATAGATATAAACAATTAATTAATATTATTAATAAATAATCATTGTTTAACTAAAATATATTAGGACAGTTAATTAAATAATTAACTATTATTGATAATCCCTATGCAACTATTTAACTAGGGTTGTTACATACACCCACCCTTCAGGAAACTTCATCCCAAAGTTAAGGTATTTTATGATACAAAGGAAAAGAAACATGGTTCACACATTCATAACAATTAACCGGCACTATTAGTAAGTAAGCCAAGAAAACTCATACATACTAGTGTACATGTACAAGAAATGCATGTGTAGCTAGTACATACAAGTCTCGTGCATGTACTAATAATCAATAACTATCACCCTTATAGTAATTTATGTA